>QANZ01042616.1:23565-48342 GCA_003254925.1 Chamaecrista fasciculata
TTCTTATTATGTATTTTCAGTATATTTCAGTCAACAAGGATTCAGGTTAATGGGTGGAGTGCCTCTAGAAAATGGTTCCCCTGCCATGGCATTGGCAGGGCCATACAAAAGTCAAGGACCAGCAATTACAAGAAGTGAGTCAGAGACAGAGACAAAGCCAAAGAAGAAGATTTGTTGTGCTTGTCCTGACACAAAAAGATTGAGAGATGAGTGCATAGTGGAGCATGGTGAAGCAGCTTGTACAAAGTGGATTGAGGCTCATCGTCAATGCCTTAGAGCCGAAGGATTCAATGTTTGAATTAGGAAAGACACAATTCTGAATACAGACCATTTTTCGCCTCAATTTAGGGGTTCAAGAATAAGGACCTTACTTGAAAATTCAGAATAAAACCTTGGTTGGGTGCATTCTCATCCTCTGTAGCAACTTGCAATTTATAGTTTTATGACTTGTTTAGAATTAAAGTTCTAACCTCCAATGAGAGAGTGGCTGTATTGATTTCAAGGTACTATCATCTATAAGTTTATCGAATACAATATTTATACTTTGGGAATGAATCAAATTTGATGGGCTTTGTCATGAATCTGTGTGCTCACTCCTCTCAGTGCTAATTTCAGTCGATTTGTTTATTAATCTGAAACATTCATCCTGTTTGAGGAATCATTTTTTCTCGATATGGCACCCAAAACAAGGGTCAATATGCTTGTAGATTCGTCTCTAGTCAAATATCACTTTCATTCGATTCTTTCATACTTGTTTGAAGAGTTATGTATCATATTTTTATATGCTTACAATTCTTAAGAAATAAATACCGTCGGAGGTGTTTAGTTTGATATCACTTTTGTATGACTCTATTGTTACTAGGGAAAGTTTTAAGTAAAATTCATTATATTTTTGTTATAAGATTCTTCCAATCACAAGTTTAATTTACATTCTCTCTTCTTTCTCTCTATCATAATTGGTTATGCATAAAAATTTTATCATACATCAAATGTTTATTAGAAATCTTATCACAAAGATACCTTAAGTCTTGCCCTTTATGATAATGTGTCATTGTCCCAAATTCAGACAATCAAGTGGAATATTAAGATGATAGTGTCAAATAAAAATATAAAACAACTACTAGTCATTATATTGTGGTTTAATTTAAGGCGTTTATAATTGTTTAAATAAATTTAACATCAAAATCAGCGTACATACACCTAAAAATACAACCTGAAAGGACACCAAAGATGATCCAGTCGGCTAGCAACCATTTTCAGGAGGGAAAATCTGGAAAAAAAAAAAAAAAATTCTACCAAACAATTCATTCCAATGGACACTTGTACAGACGCCTTGATGAAGAAGTATACTGAAAACTTTGATCGTCATCATCGGCACTGATTTGTTTACCGGGATTAAGATTACAGCTACATATCTGTCCACTGAAAACAGACTATGTGTTGGATTCTTTTTCCCTCTTGAAAAGTTCCTGTAAACCATAGATACCCAGTAAATTTTGTATGTTCTGAAATATTCTGTGAAAACCACCCAAAAAAAAAAAGCTAGTATAAGGCACAGCAAACTATACAATGTTCTGCCATGTTGCCAGTCGATACTTGAACACAATGAATATTTCTCCCTATTATAATGAAAATTTACAAATTCAGATTTATTCTACTAAAAAAAAACTCAACCTCGGCATCCATGTGATGCCATCATAGGGATACTTATTTCTGTTCGCTAGTAGAGGGTATATCTTAGAATATCTTGAAGATGAAAAACAATGCTTACTATAAGGGCACATCCCTTTTTTTTGCAGGTATAGACTATTATTTTAGTATATCTGGTATTTTACAGCACAAATTCAACATTTCAAAAAAAAAAAGTCAACATTTCCTATCCTTCAAATGCATAAAGCAATGTCCTTTAAAGCAGCAGTTGACGAACACTAACAGTGTAACTTTGGGGATTACTGATTACAAAGTAGAGACCTAGTGGCAAATATATGCACGTGTTATATATACCAACTTATAACTCAGTCAAACCATCATACTCAGTGCATGTGTTTGAAGAATGCAAATTAGATAGTGGTTTACCAATTTAGTAGCAGCAATTGATGAACGCTGCCTTTCTTTCTTCTCACGATTGCATTCACCACACCAGCTGGAGAAATCTTTTTGATACCTTTTCATCTCTCTAAAGACAGAACTGCAAAGAAACCATGCAATTTTACTTCTTTAAAATTAATTTTTTCTAATAAGAAACAAAGAAAGATACAGCTTTGAAGTAATTTATCCATTTAAAAACAAAAATTAGGCTAATACAAAGGAAAAATAGCATTAGAGCTGGATGCCGCAAATACTAATCAGAAATGAGAGAGACTGAGACTTCTGCCCCTTTTGCCAACAAAAACTACAGTTAGGGGCTTTCTTGAATGAAGGAGGCTACAGCTGGGAGAAAAGGTGATTGGAACATAAATCAGACCATTCCAATTAGATTTTGAAAAATGAGAGACTTAAATTTCACTAGCAATAGAAGGAAGCCAAAACCAAGCACACCTTCTGCACCACAGTAGTAGGTTTATCCGGTGACCAGATGTTGTAGCTCTAGCACCATGACGATGTCGCCCACGGTGAAGCACAGCTCGTCCAGGGATGTGGGAATAATCAAAAATCTCCTGCTTTTAATTCAAGGACTACATCAAAAAAGTGTACAAGTAACCATCAACGAGAAATAGCAAGCAATTGTCCAAAATCCCCTTAACACTTAATATGATTACCCTTAATAACTTCACAGAATCAGAATATAAACCAAAGACAAATGATTTCACAATTTATATTCACTATCAAAGCAAGGACATGCCACTAGGTAGAAGACAGTTAAACAGGCAGACATCAGATTTAAGTCCTCATAGCACATTACACTCATTTGAACAACAAAAACAATCAAAGTTTTTTCCCACTAGGTAGGGTCAGCTATATAGATCAACTGACAATAACATTACACTCATTTAAAAGTACAACAGAAAAAGAAGTAAATCAGTTATGAACACTTCATGCTGCAGTATATCATATATATCATATATAACTCAGATTGTTATCCAGATCAATACTCAGAGATCATGTGGTCTAGCAGTTCAAGTAGAACAACGTTTATCTCAGAAAAGTGACAAATAAATATTGAGAATCATATCTTCCCAAAACCAATCTTTGCTTATGTTACTGCATCCTCAAGAACTAACATACCTCCGACTGACTCCCTGTATTTACATGTTTATCACATCGTGTGCCCCGAAAAAACAATTCCCCTCCAGAAAATTCCTTACCCAAGCAAACATTCAAGGTTACTTCTGAATCATCCACATGGAAACCTACACATGTAAGATTGTAACTATTATGCCTTTATGCTTCAGACAGAAAAATGAACGAACAATTCCTATGACTGGAGAACAAGGGTATTCAAATCCTACACCATCGAAAGATCTGTTTGCCAAGAATAACTAATGTATGGACCATACAAGAATATATTATAATTCCAACACAAACAAAACAAGATTGTAGGAATTGTTTTCACCAATAAGCTCCGTAGCAGTAATAAAATGATGTTATTGGAGGGCTCACATATCAAGATTCAAGCCTTCATATAACGTATTTGGCCATGCAATGATAAAATCGACTTTCGTTTTTTCTTAAGGTAATAGCCTTATTAAGTTAGTAGATATAAGGAACATAGATAACATAATCAAGATAAATTATGACATACTGGAATAAGTTTGCAACAAAAATGTGTCCATTATAGCTTATGTTACTAATACAGCCCATAAACTGCCCATCACTTCCCTCAAAAAACTGCCAGCTATTAACCAAAATGAAAAGCAACACTGGTTTCCTACTTAAGTATTAATGTAAAAGGAAATGCTTCTAGAAGAAAACAAACCTGAGTCAACATCTCTATCTTTACCATATTGAACTATAAATCCATGATGAGAATCTAGGGTTGATCCACCAACTTCTGCAAAGAAGACTGCATAATATAGAATTAATTAATTACAACTGCCTTAAGGGAAAGAAAATTTTAAGAGGAAGGAAAGCTTCTAATGAATAAATATATAATTTATAAAATCACCAAGAATTAACGTAAGTCACACAGACATCTTTCACCTTTGGTTATAGGACGAATAAAACCTTCCATAAACTTGTCAAGCATTGTTTCAAGCCCAAAGTCATCAAGTACGGCGCCATATTTATTCATTGTATTGGGACGCATGATCCGGAACTTTGTTTCATTTACCCATTTCTCAAAATTTTCAATCTAGGAAGACAAAAAAGAATTAAGCATATCCATGCAGTATACGTATGAAATGCATGTGCAAATTTAAAATTAAAATGAAGAATGAGACTATTTAATCTTATACCACCACCAAATGATAGTCAAAATGATAGAATACCTCGGATAACAATAACTCACAGAAGTGAGGCTGGAGCATGTCAAATGTAAAAATGCTAGGAGAGGGCTCAGATATTATACTTCTAAAGCCTTGCTCTGTGTTGTCACCTATTGCTTTCAGAAATGTTGGGACAAAGAACATTGTAGAATTCATAGTGTACAGCTCCTTATGCAAAGGCTGCACAAATGAGATAGAAAATCTGTAACTTATGCTTAGAAAGAACAGAAAAGGTGGACATGCGGAAAATAGTCCGTATACATCAGCATATCTGAACTCTAACCATAAATAATTTGTTTGAAATATATTCTTTTTTTAAATATAATTATAGTTTTGTAAGTTGTAACCACAACACTGTAAATGTTTAGACATAAATTCACCAACCAACAGTCGCCAAGTTCTACCAAGAAAAGTAATTTAATTTCTATATTATTTTCAGTGGAAACTGTGAGAAAAGTAATTCATGAGAATTTCAATGAGTAACAAATTGTTAAAATTCCTGTGGCAAAATCAAAGCATTAATCTTAAATTTGAGGAAACAAATTTCATACACTTTGAATTAATAAGAGAAATACATACTTTTTATCTCATTTTCTGATTCAATCATGAATCAACTGGATGCATCATATCAAATAAATTTGGTAAAATTAATATTTTGGTCCCTGCAGTTTTGCTCAAAATGTAATTTTAAGATTTAAAATTATATTCTTGCAGTTCTAACCTTTTTAATCTAGTCCCTAATGCTAAATATCCATCAGTATTTCATTAAATTTTGAATATACATGATTTAGATCAAAATAACAAAGTAGATAGATCAAACTTTGTTATAAATAAAAAAGTGAAAGTAACTCACATATGCGGATTTGACGCAACTTATGTTAAGCAATTTGGGTGAATTGGCTTAAATTATGTATAATCAATTGCCAAGATGGTACATACTTGTCAACGTCAATAAAATTTAGGGTAAATTACACTTTGGAACCCTGTGGTTTGACCCCATTCCACTTGGTACCCTGTGGTTTAAAACGTGACACTTTAGCACCCAGATCAATTTTGCCCAATATTTTGCCGTGATCACTAAAACTCAATTTTGCCCAATATTTTGCCCAATAAGCATGTGTTTCACCAACCCCATTCGACGGAATTTGGCACGTGATCACTAAAACTCAATTTTGCCCAATATTTTGCCGCAACAAAGATCAAACACATGCTTTTTGAAAGTTTTGAATAATTTCAATGTTGGATGCTAAGAAAGTTATGAGAGAATTCAGAACGAGGTTTCGAAGAGCATGCGTTTGATCTTTATTGTTGTGGCAAAATGTTGGATAAAATTGAGTTTTAGTGAGCCCACGTACAAGTCATGAGCTAAATCTCGTCCAAAACTAACGAAAAAATTGTTCACGGTACCAAAAGGGTAATGGTAGAGACCTCAGGGGTACCAAAGTGTCACGTTTTAAACCACAGGGTACCAAAGTGGAATGGGGTCAAACCACAGGGTAACAAAATGTAATTTACCCTAAAATTTATCAAAACACTTTACTAAGATTTAATAGCAGAATCTAAATAATTTTTTTTTAAAACTACATAGGCTCAATGAAACTATAAGGACTAAAACAACAAGTTAACCACTAATTTTTTATTAAATTATTTAATTATTTAATATTTAATTGTAAAAGTATAGTTACGAATATCAAACTTTACAAAGCGATAGAAATTGCAAGTTTATATAAAAATTTTAACTGTTAAAAAAGAAGTAAATAAACATATGTATCAGCAAATTTCAGATTTTAAAAAATAAAATGGCATGTACATCTTCAGCATGTATTTTGATGATCTAGCCAGTGATAATCTATCTATTGGAAGATAGTCTCATTCCCAACCATGAATGGAAAATACATTTGCAGCCTTCCTGCATATCTCACTTAAAATGACAAATTCCATACAATAGTGCAGTTTCAGAGTCTAAGGAGGCTCCTCTATGCTCTTATTTATTGTACTTTCTTCTCATTGGAAAATAGTTAGGCCAGAAAGTGGAGGTTAAGAAAGAAATTAATGAGAAAACAAAGGCTCTAATCCATAGAATTGTAACTAGCGTTTATCAGTTTGACCACCATCATACAATTTCAGAGAAGGTAAGAGAGACATTAGCCTCATATTAACCCTAGGACACATAACAAGTTATGGTTCTACACCAATTAATTAAACAGTAATTGCATGATGTTCTTAATCTAGTCCCCAAGCTGTCCCATAGAAATTCTTCTTTTAGTTTCTACACCAATTTAGGGCGAACAAACACGGCCAACATAGTAAGGAAACAATTTAACCTTATGTTAATAGTGCAATCAAACTACATACCTGATAATTTGATATTATCTTCTGTCTGTAATCTCTATGCGTTTGAGCCTGCATTTACATTGGAACTATCATAGAAGTTTGTGATACGTGACATAGATCAATACAGTTTTTCTTATAACAACTTATTAACATAAATGGAAAATTTCTAAGCGGCATTCTTGCCCTCTAGTCTAAAAGCATTAAGAAATTTGCTACAGTAAATACAGGAATAAGATAATTTTGAAATTTCATGCTCAGTGTGATCTGCTTGCTCTTTCAACCCCATCACCCCAACCTATGACTTATAAAACTTTTCTTTTCTTTTCTTCACAACTAGACATGGATTCCCTTAAACACCTCTACTTTTCCACATATGCCTCTACAATTCAAAAACATATGTCATCCATGAATTCCCTAAACAAAGAAGCACTCAGACCAGCAAACACAAAATTATCGCAACAATTAGCAACGCCTTTCCAATTAAGGAATGTGGCTACCCTGAGTCCAGATGCAACATATGAATATCATGCCCGCAGAAAGAAAAAATATACTCCTGACACCTTCTTTTTAGTTTTATATGTTGTTTCCAGCAAACAAATACAGTGTGAACGAGAATTGGTCCATAGAAATCAAAATATACCCAGAGAAGTTTTGCCGAAGGAAGAAAAAAAAAACATACTCTGTTCTGCTCTCCGGGGGGCAGATACTTGAGCAAAATATCCCGCATAAAGTTAACTTTATCGTCACGAGGCACACTGAGCATATTAGGAGGCATGTACCTCTCTAGCGAGCTAAAAATCGAAGGACTGAATTCCAACGGCAAGCCCTCGTAATTATCTGGCTTGTGGTCCTTGTTCGGATTCAACCGCAGCCTCTGGCTTGAAACTATCAACCCCGTCCTGGCAGAGTCTGCCGCTATGACCCCGTTTCCGCCACCAGAAACGGCATTTCCGGCTGCCGGCGATGCCGCTTCCCGGCGGTCGGTGGGCCCGCCGTGGAGCGACATTTTCGAACCTTGAATTTGGAAAATTAAGCAATTTTCATATCATCGATGAAGGCGAGTACTGATAGTGAAATTCTGAGAGTAAAATTAGGGCTTTTTTCTATGTTGCGCGGGCCATTTTGCCTTCGTTTATATTTGCAGTTTAGGGTTTTGGCGAAGCTGTCAGTTCTTTTCAGTTTTGGCTTTGGGGGACCAGGCTGAGGAAGTAGTGTAGACTGTAGAGTGTGGTCATACGATTTGTTTTTTATTTTACTTTAAATATTTATATTTATTTATTATTTATATTTATTATATTTATTACATCTTCTGTAGAATTGGATAATTGACATAGTTTTAATGTTTTATTGAGCGTGAAATTAACGCGCCCCAAAGGCTAATCAACATTGGTTTTTCATAAAACCATAAAAATTAAGGGCATGTTTGGGAGACAACAGCATTATTATCTCATCTCATTCAAACATCATCGGGAAATGGATCATCTCGATTAAAATTTCTTCCTATTCTCTCCATTAAAGTATATCTGGACCATCCATAAAAGTATATCTGGATCATCCATTAAATCCAATGGAATTTCCTTGTGCCACATCATCAATTAATGCAACAAGGCACGGTTTTAACTTTGGTGAAACAGTAATAATGTCTTTTGCTTGTAATTTATTGGAGAATATTAATAATTTGGTTCTCATATTTTATTTAAAATTTTAAATTTAGTCCTCATGCTTTTGATTTTTAAAAATCAATCTTTATATTTTAAAAGTCCTTAATATGTGATAACATTTTTTTCAACTTTTATTAAAAAATAAATACAAAATTAATTGATTATATACTAATTAGAATATAAATAGAACAAATATCAAAGTTTTAAAAAATTAATATTAGATTTTTTATTGGTCAAAGGGTCATTTTGGTCCTAAATGTATGCTTTTATGTTCATTTTGGTCCTTTCAGAATGTTCAAATTGGTCCTCAATATTGGCACAATGTTTCATTTTGGTCCCAAACTATTAAATTTGATTATATTTATCTCGTCTTTCATTTCAAATTCAAAGGAATTTAAGAGTAATATGTAGCTCTAAATTCGTCACATTCGAACTTGAAACGAGAAAGATATGACCAATTTTATTTGTTTGATTGTGAAACGAGCAGTATACTTTCAGGACCAATTTGACCTCATTTGCTGACGACCTCAATTAGATAGAGAAAGTACTATTTGAGAACAATGTGTAGCTCTGAAATTATCAAATTTGAACTTAAAACGAGAGAAATATAACTATATTCAATAGTTCGAGACCAAAATAAAACATTTTTGACAACATTATAGAGATCAATGATTTTTCTCTAATTTTTTGTTTTCTACTTTTTTCTTAACACTTAATGGAAATTCATGTATATAATTTATCTAAAATTTTAATTTAGTATCTATAACTATTTTTTAAGAAAAAAATAGTCCTTGTGAGATAATAATAATGACATAAAACTAAAAAGTCTAATATTAAATTTTTAAAACTTTGATATTTGATTTGTTCTATCTATATTCTAATTAGTATAAAATCAATTAATTTTGTATTGATTTTTTAATAAAAGTTGAAAAAAAATATTATCACATATTAAGGACTTATAGAATAGGATAAATTACACTTTGGTACCATGTGGTTTGGTCATATTTCACTTTGGTACCCTGTGGTATTCTCCATTAACACTTTGATACCTTTTGGAGCTATTTTGTAATTTTAACCATAACAAATTTTGCAAAAATTACATAGTGACCCCAATTTTTTTTAAAATTTTTCATTTTAGTCCCTAGATAATATGTATCCAAGGACTTATTTGTAATTTTTTTTGAAAATATTGGGGTCAATATGTAGTTTTTGCAAAATTTATTATAGTTAAAATTACAAAATAGCTCCAAAGGGTATCAAGGTGTTAATGAAAAATACCACAGGGTACCAAAAAGTAATTTAGCCTATAAAATATAAAGATTGATTTTTAAAAATCAAAAGCATAAGGACTAAATTAAAATTTTAAATACAATATGAGAACCAAATAATTAATATTCTTCAATAAATTATAAGCAAAAGGCATTGTTTTCCTGTTTCACCGAAGTTAAAACCATGCCTTGTTGCATAAATTGGTGATGTGGCGTAAGGAAATTCCATTGGATTTAATTGATGGTCCAGATATATTCTAATGGAGAGAATGGAGAGAAATTTTAATGGAGATGATCCATTCCCAACATCATTTCAACTCAAAATTAGATGAATAGTGTAGGTTGGGTGTTTGGTGGGCATCTAATCTCATCTCATCTCATTCACATCATCATCTCATCCACAACATCATCTTATTTTCTTAAAATTTACTAAACTATCCCTACTCATATACCTATATTTACCTACACTCTAATACAAATATAAAAAAACAATTAGGCAAAATAGTAATTTTACATACCCTCATTTATTACATTTATAATTATAATTTTCTCTCTCTATCTATCATTTTTTATTATTTTTTTNTAGAACTATTGCTGATTTTTTTTATATAGAAACCCGAGTTATAATTTACACATTTTAAGAACTCGAGTTATAATTTACACATGTTAAGGAGCGATTTATAGGATCTATATAAAGTTAATGACCAAATTGTACATTTCCATTAATCTCCCTTTTATGGTCATTCTAGTCCTCAAGCTATTGTTTGTTATTTTTTGGTTAATAAATTACAGAAATATAGTTCATTCTCGATTTTCTACGGACACTGCATCATCATATACACATACTAGGGGCTTTGCGTGCCCTGACAGGCACGCAAATATGTATGTAGAATAAACAAGGGACTAAATTGTTAACTTAGTAAAAAAGAGAGACTAAATAGTAAATTTTCTCTTATTTTTAATTTCATGGACTATAGTTTTAAACATGGACGACCAGAAAGGGGTGGAGCCATATAATATAAGATTAGGGACCAAATTGGACGTTTCCATTAATTTCCCTTTTTATGGGCATTTTAGTCCCCAAGTTATTGTTTGTTATTTTTTCGTAAATGAATTACAGAAATATAGTTGATTATCGATTTTCTACGGACACCGCGTCATCATATACACGTATTTGGGACCAAATTGGACATCTCCATTAATTTCCCTTTTATGGGCATTCTAGTCCCCAAGCTATTGTTTGCTATTTTTTGGTCAATGAATTATAGAGATATAGCTGATTCTCGATTTTATACAGACACCATGTGATCATATACACGTATTAGGGACCAAATTGTACTTTCCATTACTTTCTATTTTATGGGCATTCTAATCCCCAAGTTAGTGTTTGTTATTTTTTGGTCAATGAATTACAGAAATATAGTTGATTCTCAATTTTATACATATATCGTGTGATCATATACACATATTAAGGACTAAACTGTACGTTTCCATTACTTTCCCTTTTATGGGCATTCTAGTCCCCAATTCAAATATATGAACCAAATTGTATTCTTAAAATAGTTTTCATGTTATTTTCACTTTGGCCCATCATCTCATCCAAATGGATTGACCCAAAAACCTTTATCCAAAAATATATCATCCTCACGCTTTCCAAGAGTATCTAATCTCAACATCATCTCATCCAACCTACCACCAAACACGTATCATCTCATCTCATTTCAATATCTCAATCTCATTTCATTATTTTTTACCATTTATACTCATATACAAAATAAATAAATCTAACAACCTATTTCACCTAACCACAATCATTACATACCCTTTTATATAATTTCACACCCTATTTAACATCATTTTCTCTCAAATCATCCAAACACTAATTCAACCTCTCAACTCATCTCATCTCAACATCATCTCATCTCAACATCTTGGATGAGTTTAAGATGAGATTGGAGAGCTCCCAAACAGGCCCTAAATTACAATGAAAAAACGGTGAGTCTTAACAACAAGGCCACAAACTAAACACTATTACACAATAAACATAGGATGTTGAAACTCCATTAAAGAGGGATTAGCATCCTCCATGTTCGAACTATTATTAGAAGAGACTATTAAGTTATGCAAATTATCAGTATCCATTATAGAGTTAGTCATATAAGAAACATTACTAAATACAGGACAGAAGATATCTTTGTTGCATATAATCATCTTAACAGTTATCACTGGGGAGGCGTGGTAACGCGTCCAGATTGATTCATTCCTCAGTCTCCAAATAGTATTTATGCCAATTAGCATTGTAAGCCAAGTATCGTAAAACGACGATAGATTCCTCTTCCATCTTACTATTGAGCCACCTCTAAACAGTCTATAATCTAGTAGCATTAGGCTTTAAGGACAAATCCAACCCAAACCACACTGCTCTAGCGAAGTTACATTTTAGAAAAATATGATCCACAAAGTCATCTGAGAATCCACAGAGGAGCAATACACATCACATCTAAGATGATGCCTGTTAAAATATGAGAAAGTCGAGAGGACACCATGCCTGTTAAAAAAAAAAAAATCTACCGAACAATTTCATTCCAATGGACAACTTGTACAGACGCCTTGATGAAGAAGTATACTGAAAACTTCGATCATCATCAACGGCACTGATTTGTTTACCGGGATTAAGATTACAGCTACATAACTGTCCACTGAACACAGACTATGTGTTGGATTCTTTTTCCCTCTTGAGAAGTTCCTGTAAACCATAGATACACCCAGTAAATTTTGTATGTTCTGTAATATTCTGTGAAAATCACCCAAAAAAAAAAGCTAGTAAAAGGCACGGAAAACTATACAATGTTCTGCCATGTTGCCAGTCCATATACTTAAACACAATGAATATTTCTCCCTCTTATCATGAAAATTTACAAATTCAGATATATTCTACTAAAAAGACTCAACCTCAGCATCCATGTGATGATGCATCATAAGGATACTTATTTCTGTTCGCTGGTAGAGGGTATATCTTAGAATATCTTGAAGATGAAAAACAATGCTTACTATAAGGGCACATCCCTTTTTCTTGCAGGTATAGACTATTATTTTAGTATATCTGGTATTTACAGCACAAATTCAACATTTCAAAAAAAAAAAGTCAACATTTCCTATCCTTCAAATGCACAAAGCAATGTCCTTTAAAGCAGCAGTGACAAATATATACACGTGTTATATATACCAACTTACAACTCAGTCAAACCATCATACTCAGTGCATGTGTTTGAAGAATGCAAATTAGATAATGGTTTACCAATTTAGTAGCAGCAATTGATGAACGCTGCCTTTCTTTCTTCTCACGATTGCATTCACCACACCAGCTGGAGAAATCTTTTTGATACCTTTTTATCATTCTAAAGACAGAACTGCAAAGAAACCATGCAATTTTACTTCTTTAAATTTAATTTTTTTTAATAAGAAACAAAAGAAGATGCAGCTTTGAAGTAATTTATCCATTTAAACAAAAATTAGGCTAATACAAAGGAAAAATAGCATTAGAGCTGGAGGCCGCAAATACTAATCAGAAATGAGAGAGACTGAGACTTCTGCCCCTTTTACCAACAAAAACTACAATTAGGGGCTTCCTTATATGAAGGAGGCTACAGCTGGGAGAAAAGGTGATTGGAACATAAATCAGACCATTCCAATTAGATTTTGAAAAATGAGAGACACTTAAATTATATCACTAGCAATAGAAGGAAGCCAAAACCAAGCACACCTTCTGCACCACAGTAGTAGGTTTATCCGGTGACCAGATGTCGTAGCTCTAGCACCATGACGATGTCGCCCACGGTGAAGCACAGCTCGTCCAGGGACGTGGGAATAATCAAAGATCTCCTGCTTTTAATTCAAGGACTACATCAAAAAAGTGTACAAGTAACCATCAACGAGAAATAGCAAGCAATTGTCCAAAATCCCCTTAACACTTAATATGATTACCCTTAATAACTTCACAGAATCAGAATATAAACCAAAGACAAATGATTTCACAATTTATATTCACTATCAAAGCAAGGACATGCCACTAGGTAGAAGACAGTTAAAAAATACAGACATCAGATTTAAGTCCTCAAGAACTAACATACCTCCGACTGACTCCCTGTATTTACATGTTTATCACATCGCGTGCCCCGAAAAAACAATTCCCCTCCAGAAAATTCCTTACCCAAGCAAACATTCAAAGTTACTTCTGAATCATCCACATGGAAACCTACACATGTAAGATTGTAACTATTATGCCTTTATGCTTCAGACGTAGAAAAATGAACGAACAATTCCTATGACAGGAGAACAAGGGTACTCAAATCCTACACCATCGAAAGATCTGTTTGCCAAGAATAACTAATGTATGGACCATACAAGAATATATTATAATTCCAACACAAACAAAACAAGATTGTAGGAATTGTTTTCACCAATAAGCTCCGTAGCAGTAATAAAATGATGTTATTGGAGGGCTCACATATCAAGATTCAAGCCTTCATATAACGTATTTGGCCATGCAATGATAAAATCGACTTTCGTTTTTTCTTAAGGTAATAGCCTTATTAAGTTAGTAGATATAAGGAACATAGATAACATAATCAAGATAAATTATGACATACTGGAATAAGTTTGCAACAAAAATGTGTCCATTATAGCTTATGTTACTAATACAGCCCATAAACTGCCCATCACTTCCCTCAAAAAACTGCCAGCTATTAACCAAAATGAAAAGCAACACTGGTTTCCTACTTAAGTATTAATGTAAAAGGAAATGCTTCTAGAAGAAAACAAACCTGAGTCAACATCTCTATATTTACCATATTCAACTACAAATCCATGATGAGAATCTAGGGTTGATCCACCAACTTCTGCAAAGAAGACTGCATAATATAGAATTAATTAATTTAAAACTGCCTTAAGGGAAAGAAAATTTTAAGAGGAAGGAAAGCTTCTAATGAATAAATATATAATTTATAAAATCATCAAGAATTAACGTAAGTCACACAGACATCTTTCACCTTTGGTTATAGGACGAATAAAACCTTCCATAAGCTTGTCAAGCATTGTTTCAAGCCCAAAGTCATCAAGTACAGCGCCATATTTATTCATTGTATTGGGACGCATAATCCAGAACTTTGTTTCATTTACCCATTTCTCAAAATTTTCAATCTAGGAAGACAAAAAAGAATTAAGCATATCCATGCAGTATATGTATGAAATGNCTAACCATAAATAATTTTTTTGAAATATATTCTTTTTTAAATATAATTATAGTTTTATAAGTTGTAACTACAACACTGTAAATGTTTAGACATAAATTCACCAACCAACAGACACCAAGTTCTACCAAGAAAATTGCATTACTTAAATTTAATTTCTATATTATTTTCAGTGGAAACTTTGAGAAAAGTAATTCATGAGAATTTCAATGAGTAACAAATTGTTAAAATTCCTGTGGCAAAATCAAAGCATTAATCTTAAATTTGAGGAAACAAATTTCATACACTTTGAATAGATAAGAGAAATACATACTTTTTATCTCATTTTCAGATTCCATCATGAATCAACTGGATGCATCATATAAAATAAATTTGGTAAAATTAATATTTTGGTCCCTGTAGTTTTGCTCAAAATGTAATTTTAAGATTTAAAATTATATTCTTGCAGTTCTAACCTTTTTAATCTAGTCCCTAAGGCTAAATTTCCATCAGTATTTCATTCAATTTTGAATATACAAGATACATGATTTAGATCAAAATAAGGAGGAAAAGTAAATAACAAAGTAGATAGATCAGACTTTGTTATAAATAAAAAAGTGAAAGTAACTCATATGCGGATTTGACGCAACTTATGTTAAGCAATTTGGGTGAATTGGGTTAAATTATGTATATTCAATTGCCAAGATGGTACATACATGTCAACGTCAATAAAATTTAGGGTAAATTACACTTTGGTAGCCTGTGGTTTGACCCCATTCCACTTTGGTACTCTGAGATCTCCCCCAACCCTTTTGGTACCCTGAACAATTTTTTTTGTTAGTTTTCGACGGGATTTGGCACGTGATCACTAAAACTCAATTTTGCCCAATATTTTGCCACAACAAAGATCAAACGCATGCTTTTCGAAAGTTTTGAATAATTTCGATGTTGGATGCTAAGAAAGTTTTGAGAGAATTCATAACTAGGTTTCAAAGAGCATGCGTTTGATCTTTATTGTTGTGGCAAAATGTTGGATAAAATTGAGTTTTAGTGAGCCCACGTGCAAGTCATGTGCCAAATTTTGTCCAAAACTAACTAAAAAATTCTTTAGGGTACCAAAAGGAAAAGGGTAACAATAGAGACCTCAGGATACCAAAGTGTCACGTTTTAAACCATAGGGTACCAAAGTGGAATGAGGTCAAACCACAGGGTACCAAAATGTAATTTACCCTAAAATTTATCACAACACTTTACTAAGATTTAACAGCAGAATCTAAATAAATTTTTTAAAACTACACAGGCTCATTTACAAATTTTTTAAACTGCAGAAACCAAATTAAAATTAAATGAAACTATAAGGACTAAAACAACAAGTTAACCACTAATTTTTTATTAAATTATTTAATATTTAATTGTGAAAGTATAGTTACGAATATGAAACTTTACAAAGCGATAGAAATTGCAAGTTTCCATAAAAATTTTAACTGTTTAAAAAGAAGTAAATAAACATATGTATCAGCAAATTTCAGATTTTAAAAAATAAAATGGCATATACATCTTCAGCATGTATTTTGATGATCTAGTTAGTGATAATCTATCTATTGGAAGATAGTCTCATTCTCAACCGTGAATGGAAAATACATTTGCAGCCTTCCTGCATATCTCACTTCAAATGACGAATTCCATACAATAGAGCAGTTTCAGAGTCTTAAGGAGGCTCCTCTATGCTATTATTTACTGTACTTTCTTCTCATTGGAAAATAGTTAGGCCAGAAAGTGGAGGTTAAGAAAGAAATTAATGAGAAAACAAAGGCTCTAATCCATAGAATTGTCACTAGCGTTTATTAGTTTGACCACCATCATACATTTTCAGAGAAGGAAAGAGAAACTTTAGCCTCATATTAACCCTAGGACACATAACAAGTTATGGAGATTACTTTATTTCAGGGTTTTACATAATTGATGTATTCTGGATCAGGTTAAACTAAAATTGGTTAAATTTCGGAATAAGTATTCTTCAACAGATTTGAAAAATTTAGGTTTCCGATAGACTAATACACAATTAATTTAACAGTAATTGCATGATATTCTTCATCTAGTCCCCAAGCTGTCCCATAGAAATTCTTCTTTTAGGTTCTACACCAATTTAGGGCAAACAAACATGGCCAAAATAGTAAGGAAACAATTTAACCTTATGTTAATAGTGCAATCAAACTACATACCTGATAATTTGATAATATCTTCTGTCTGTAATCTCTATGCGTTTGAGCCTGCATTTATATTGGAACTATCATAGAAGTTTGTGATACGTGACATAGATCAATACAGTTTTTCTTATAACAACTTATTAACATAAATGGCAAATTTCTAAGCGGCATTCTTGCCCTCTAGTCTAAAAGCATTAAGAAATTTGCTACAGTAAATACAGGAATAAGATAATTTTGAAATTTCATGCTCAGTGTGATCTGCTTGCTCTTTCAACCCCATCACCCCAACCTATGACTTATAAAACTTTTCTTTTCTTTTCTTCACAACTAGACATGGATTCCCTTAAACACCTCTACTTTTCCACATATGCCTCTACAATTCAAAAACATATGTCATCCATGAATTCCCTAAACAAAGAAGCACTCAGACCAGCAAACACAAAATTATCGCAACAATTAGCAACGCCTTTCCAATTAAGGAATGTGGCTACCCTGAGTCCAGATGCAACATATGAATATCATGCCCGCAGAAAGAAAAAATATACTCCTGACACCTTCTTTTTAGTTTTATATGTTGTTTCCAGCAAACAAATACAGTGTGAACGAGAATTGGTCCATAGAAATCAAAATATACCCAGAGAAGTTTTGCCGAAGGAAGAAAAAAAAAACATACTCTGTTCTGCTCTCCGGGGGGCAGATACTTGAGCAAAATATCCCGCATAAAGTTAACTTTATCGTCACGAGGCACACTGAGCATATTAGGAGGCATGTACCTCTCTAGCGAGCTAAAAATCGAAGGACTGAATTCCAACGGCAAGCCCTCGTAATTATCTGGCTTGTGGTCCTTGTTCGGATTCAACCGCAGCCTCTGGCTTGAAACTATCAACCCCGTCCTGGCAGAGTCTGCCGCTATGACCCCGTTTCCGCCACCAGAAACGGCATTTCCGGCTGCCGGCGATGCCGCTTCCCGGCGGTCGGTGGGCCCGCCGTGGAGCGACATTTTCGAACCTTGAATTTGGAAAATTAAGCAATTTTCATATCATCGATGAAGGCGAGTACTGATAGTGAAATTCTGAGAGTAAAATTAGGGCTTTTTTCTATGTTGCGCGGGCCATTTTGCCTTCGTTTATATTTGCAGTTTAGGGTTTTGGCGAAGCTGTCAGTTCTTTTCAGTTTTGGCTTTGGGGGACCAGGCTGGGGAAGTAGTGTAGAGTGTGGTCATACGATTTGTTTTTTTATTTTACTTTAAATATTTATATTTATATTTATTGCATCTGCTGTAGAATTGGATAATCGACGTAGTTTTATTGAGCGTGAGATTAACGCGCCGCAAAAGCTAATCAACATTTGTTTTTCATAAAACCATAAAAATTAAATTACGATGAAAAAACTGTGAGTCTTAACAACAACGCCACAAACAAAACACTATTACACAATAAACATAGGATGTTGAAACTCCATTAAAGAGGGATTAGCTTCCTCCATGTTCGAATTATTATTAGAAGAGACTATTAAAGTTACGCAAATTATCAGTATCCATTATAGAGCTAGTCATATAAGAAACATTACTAAATACAGGGCAGAAGATATCTTTGTTGCATATTATCATCTTAACTGCTATCACTAGGGAGGCGTGGTAACGCGTCCAGATTGATTCATTCCTCAGTCTCCAAATAGTGTTTATGCTCATTAGCACTTTAAGCCAAATGTCGTAAAACGACGATGGATTCCTTTTCCATCGTACTATCCAGAACCTGAGCCACTTCTAAACAATTTATAATTTAGGAGCATTGGGCTTTAAGGACAGATCCAACCCAAATCACATTGCTATAGCAAAGTTACATTTTAGGAAAATATGATCCACAAAGTCATCAAAGAATCCACAGAAGGGGCAATACACATCACATATAAGAAAATGTCTGTCCAAATATGAGAAAGTCGGGAGGACACCATGTCATACCTTTCAGGTTGTCACCAGAAATTTCATAGACGCTTTTGTGCACTAAAAATCCTTCCACAAAAATTGAGGAGATACAAAAAACGTATAAAATGTGGCTATGGATAAAAAATGGAGAGTTACCCTCTTGTATTAAAATATATTTTGTATTAGGTTTTTTATCTAAAATCTTGGTGTCAATTAGTAAGTTGGTTTTTTAAAAATTACTTAATTGAAAAATTGATTTTATAAATGATTGAAATAAACAAGTTAGTATATTGTTAGATTCTTTCGAATACTAACAAGTATATTGTTTGATTCTTTAAAATACTAAATTATANATTATTTTTTTTAATCTTGTAATAAGCATCTCGACTTGGGAAAACGGATCCCCTGAAATTATGGGGCCTGAAATTTTTATAAAATTCGAAAAATCTTAACCCTTAAAATGATCCAGCGTACATGAAATTGCCACGTCATCCCTTTTACATTAGTGAAACGCACGTTTTGTTCTTCACCTTCTTTGCTTCTCCTTCCTCCACAAGAATAACAAAACCTAACCACATTATTTCCATCCATCTCTCTGACGGTGCTTAAAACCATATTTGCCGGAGTCGCTCATGAAAACGGTGTCGTAAATTACAGCGCCGCACTGTCGGAGACCATTCGATGTACTGTGTAATATCCTTGAGTGGCGGCGCCGTCAAACGCACCACCGACTGCGCATGATAGAATGTCCTCAACAATGGAATTGCATAAACCAGCTGGACGGTTGGTTTGCTGGTCTGGGTCTGTTTGGTGCTGTCGTTGCCAGAAAAACCTCGCCGAGAACTTGCTTTTCCTGCCAAACCTCCGATGTGTGATGCGATGGCGGGTAAAATTCGACGGAGGGGCTTTCTAAGCAAATTTCTGTACATAACGGAAGAAAAGGATAAACAGTGTAGCGTTTTTGCTTCTAAAACTTAATGTGCGTTTCAACTTATGCAAAAGAGATGACGTGGCGAATTATTGTACGCCCGATTACATAAAGGGTCCAGATTTTACGAATTTTACAAGAATTTCAGGCCCCATAATTTCAGGAGATCCATTTTCCAAATAATGCCACTAGTTTTTCGGCCATTCCGAATATTCTCCGTTGAGAATCATGAATCAATAGTCAATCTTCCTTTATTAAGTTAATTGGTCAGTATATTAATTAGGTAGTTGAGAGTTGAATATTCAATGTATTATTTGCTCTCTTTGTGTATTTATATGCAAGCTTTCTTGTAGAATGTATCAAATCTTATTCAATGAAATATAATTTTAACATGGTATCAGAGCTAAATCCAGGATAATCCTCTCTTTCTTGGTGTCCTTGTGTTGGTCCAATGTATGTCATTCTTTATTTCTCCTTAAAAAACGTAGCCTACCACTACACACTTGAGGACCCACTAATTTTGGTGGTCCGTGACACTCACCGCCGGCATAGATAGGTTCAGAGGATGGTCGCCGGTCATTCCACGAAGTCTGACGTCCAACGGAGCTGCGCATGAGCTTCACGCGCCTCCTTAGCACTCCAGCTTCTCAGGCGCGTGGGGTCCACGCGCCACCTTCCCGGAGGCGGAAAAGCTTCGTCGTCGCCTTTTTGGGATCGCCGGCCACCGTTTGGATGATTGGTGGTGTTATTTTTGTGGTTTAGTACTGGGTCCATAGAGATCTAGTTCTTTTAGTCACTCTTTCAATTTGTTGTTTACAGTCCAATAGTTTTTGAGACTGGGTTAGGAAAAAATTATGTCTTTCTTGCTTTATTTGGAAGTTCCTATATGATTCAAGCATAAATCCCCGATTTTCAGTTTGATGGACATTATTTTAAATGACCAATGAGGTTCAAAAAAGAGTACAAGCTCTAAATAAAGAGAGCCTGAGACTCGAAAAAAAACACAAGTCATCACTATTTCATGGTCTCTAAGGTTTCCAAAAGGAGTACAAGCTCTAGTGATAAAGAGAGCCTCTGAAACTCAGACAAGAACACAAGCTATCATTACTTTTGTCCTATGAATTCACTTTTCGGCCTTTATCGCCAAAGTCAACAATGCACGCTGAGTAGGTTACTAACCTCAGCTTAAGGGGGGATGCTGAGAATCATGAATCAATAGTCAATCTTCTTTTATTAAGTTAGTTGGTCAGTATATTAATTAGGTAATTGAGAGCTGAATATTCAATGTTTTATCTGCTCTCTTTGTGTATTTATATGCAAGCTTCATTGTAGAGTGTATCCAATCTTATTCAATGAAATATAATTGTAACATTCTCAACTCCAAATTTGACCCTCATTTTGTCTCGATTAAGCAGGAGAAGAAAATTATCTTCCCTCCAAGCAACAGGCGATGTTGATCATTCATGGTGATGTTGAAGAAAATTAAGCTTTAAAGTGTTTTCTTCTTGGTGCTCATCCCAAGTTTGCTTCTCCATTTGAAAACATTAGGCATATACATTTACTTTTTAATTGCTCTTATCTCTCATTAATCATTATTGACTTATGCCTTTTTGGGAGCCTTTTAATCTTAATCTCATCTCATTCGAATATCGTCTCATTTTAGGATTGGATGAACAGTAATCGTTGGGTGTTTGTTGGAACCTCCATCTCATCTCATCTCATCCACATCATCATCTCATTCACAACATCATCTCATTTTCTCTTACAATTACTAATCTATCATTACTTATACACCTATAATTACTTATACTTTAATTCAAATATATAAAAAAAAGAATTAGACAAAATAGTAATTTTACATACCCTCATTTATTATAATTATAATTTTCTCTCTCCATCAATCATTTCTCATCATTTTTTTTCTCTTTTCTACTCACACATCCCCTCTCTCTCTCATCCACACACACTCTTTTATATATATATATAATATATATATTATATTATATTATTTATATTAATTAAATTAAACAAAAAATTTGCAATATTATTATTTTTTTAGTTGCAATACTCCTCTGTTTGTTTTTAGTAAAATATAAAATTGAATCCCTAAAATATTTTTTAAGTTATAATCTTCTTTCATTCTCTTTAATGCGGTTTTTATAAAAAAAAAGAGAAAAAAATTATCTATCTTCACTTTTATAGGTATTTTAGTCCTCAAACTATGAGCTCAATTTCTTTGGCTCTTAAAATTATTTGTTGTTTAGTTTTTTTTCTCAAACTATGCAATTAGTTTCATTTTCATCCTCAGACTATTTTTTGTTCTATATTCGTGTCCAAAATCATCTGATGATTATGCACTCTGGATAATGGGAAAAAAATTTTGTTGAAAAAAGACACAAGTTTCCACGTGTCTATTATTTTTTTGGTTCGAATCATGGGTAGCTAGAAAATTGAATGTTGTTTTATTTTTTTTTTGTCCCAATGTTCTTCTATATGTTTGAGTAAAATATATAATTGAATCCAAATCTTTTTTAAGGTATAATCTGTTTCTAGTCCCGTTATTACATTTTAAAAAAAAAAAAGATAGAATAAAAAATTGTGTAGTGTTGATTTTTTGGGTCCCAATGTTCTTTTATTTGTTTTATTAAAATATATAATTGAATTCAAAATTATTTTTGTTAAGATACAATCTTCTTCTAAACCTGTTATAACATTTTTAAAAAAAAATGTGAAAAATTGAAAAAGTTTTATATTCACATTTCTGTCATCAAAATATTTGTTATATTTTCGAGTCTGAACGTTAATTCAATCCCTCTTTTGTTTTAAATATATCTGACAAAGTTTTTTGAAAAACTTGAAAAAGAGTTAAAACTATTTCTCATTCTGTTTTGTTTATCAAACTATGAGATTAGTTGCATTTAGATCCGCAAACAATTGTTTGTTTTTATAATTGGTAATTGAATATCAAAAATAAATCTGATCATTGATATTTTGATTTTCTATAGGACCCAAGTTATTATTTACGCATTTTAAGGACCGATTCATTTGATCGGTACAAAATCATGGACCAAATTGTACGTTTACATTAATTTTCATGTTATTTGCATTTTGGTCCCCAAACTATTGTTTGTTATTTTTTGGTCATTGAATTTCATAAATAAACCCGATTATTGATGGTTTCGATTTTCTATGGTCCCCGAGTTATAATTTACACATCTTAAGGACTGATTATTGGATCAATACAAATTTATGGACCAAATTGTATTCTTAAAATAATTTTATTGTTATTTTCATTTTGATCCATCATCTCATCCAATGAGATGAACCAAAAACTCATCATCAAAAAAATATCTTAATCATCGGAGAGTCATTCCAAGAAAAACAAATACTTGGCAAATAGAAAGTTTGCTTACACAAATTGAAATTCATGAATATATCTGTCAAAGTTAAAACATTAGGAACATTTTTACTCATGACCTAGAATGAGGTTTCTAACCATTTAATATAACTTTTAACTCAAAATAATTATATGTTTTTAAAACCAAGTAGCATATTTTTAAAAGATGGTAGAGTCATTCCAAGAAAAACAAATACTTGGCAAGTAAGACTTAAAAAACCTATTACAATAAATGAGTACAAATGTTGAAGACTATGACGAAATCTAATATAATCGATAGATAATTAAATTTTACTACTTGATTCATAAAAATTTATGAAACATAGATATTGACACGGATGCAAAACACACACGGATACGGACGCATCGATACGTTAAATTATTAAAATTATATGACACGATAAGGTATATATTTTTATATATAAAAATCTATAAATTTTGATGAAAACTTTAAAAATTATAAAATCTATTCATAATATATGTTCTTTATATCATTATTTTCTATTGTTTGTTATATTAAAGTAAAAAAAATTGATTTTATATTCTGAAACTTATAAATATGTGTCGTGTAGGTGTCATACGAGTGTCAGACACAAACACGTGTTTGACACGGCGACACGCCTTTAGAATGAAGTGTCCATACTTCATAGATAAAAATGTTAGAATTATTATGATTGTGATAATTAATAAATTTGAGAATGGCATAACTATTTTTTTCAAAAAACAAATTCTATTTTAATTTAAAAAAAACAAACCTATTTTGTTGGTTAAATGCTTTTTTTTATTCATTGTTTAATCCATCTTTGGGTCCATTTGGTAAGTATTTAAGTAGGTAAAGTAAAGTGTTTTACAATGGAAAAATTATGAGGAAAAGGAAGGTAGTTGAAGGAATGTAAACTAGGTAAAAATTTAGGGTCTGTTTGGTAGGCTTGCAAAGGCTTTTACATTGTAAAAGAGCACAAAGTCTAAGATTTTCATGTGTTTGGTATGACAATATAGGCTCCGTTTGGTAGCCATGCAATGTGTTTTACATTGTAAAAGGGCACGGATTCCAAGACTTTCATGTGTTTGGTATGGTTATTTGAGCTATGTAAAGTGGATTACAATGTAAAGGGCTTTACATTACATAGGCCATTTTTCTTTACTTCACATTTCTGATGTAATCCAAGTCTACCTAGGGAATTATGGTAGAATTCCTAATTTGCCCCTCTCACTCCCATCACATCTCCTTCCCAAAATGGTGAACAGCAACGGCGGACGGCGGCGGCGGAAGCGGCACCGACCACCGTGGACGGCGGCGCCGACCACCGTGGACCACCGTGAACACCGTCGTCGACCACCGTGGACGGCGTCGCCGACCACCGTGTACGGCGGTTGGCGGAGACGCCGGCCACCGTGTACGGCGG
>QANZ01042616.1:48402-175741 GCA_003254925.1 Chamaecrista fasciculata
GCGGTTGACGGCGTCGCCGGCCACCGTGGACGGCGGCGGTTGGCGGCGGCGCTGGTGGTCTTATGGTGGTTGTGGGGATGACATTTTTGTCATTTTCTTTTTATATCTATTTTACTTTCCCTCTCCTACCTTTTTATACCAAACACTTTCAATCTTTACCTACTTTACATTCCCTCAACTACTTTTCCTTTCCCTCACAATTTTTCCCTTGTGTAAAACTCTTTCCTTTACCTACCTCAAACCCAACCAAACGGACCTTAAAGTGTTTGGTATAAAAAGATATGAGAGGGAAATTAAAATATATTTAGAAAGAAAATGACAAAAATGCCCTTCCCACAATCACCACAAGGCCGCCGTCGCCGTCCGCCACCGTCCATGACCACCATCGCCTCCATCCAAGGCCGCCGTCGTCGTCCGCCGCGTCCATGACCACCATCGCCTCCATCCAAGGCCACCGTCACCGCCGTCCACGGCCACTGTCGCCGCCGTCTAACGTCGCAGTCTCGGTTTCATTAAAGAAGAAGAAGATGAAATGGGAGTGAAAGAGGCAAATTAGGAATTTTACCATAATTCCCTAGGTAAACTTGAATTATATCAAAAATGTGAAGTAAAGAAAAAAATGACCTATGTAATATAAATATCTTTACATTGTAATCCATATTACAAAGTCCATATTGTTCATAACAAATACGTGAAAGTATTGGACTGTGACATTTTACATTCTACGAGACCCTTTATTTTTGGTGTTGTGTGAAAAGTTGGTACGGTTCATAGCGTTGGCAACTGATTATGCGTTTAGGGTTTCAACTTTGAAGTTTGAACCCTATTCATCTTGTTCAATAGAATTTCTCAATCCCTGTCAAATGTCAATTTTTAGAGATTCCAACATTTCCTTCATTTCATAAATCGGGGCTTTTGCTTGTTTGGGGGTTTTGCGAGAATCTTAACTTGATTCCGATAAAATGAGTGAAAGCATCTTGTCTCAATCTGTCAGTGAAAATGGGACTACAGACGTTGAGACTCAGAACCAAGATTTAGTCCCTCACCACAAGCGAGAAGCTGATTCAGAGACTCATGATTTGAAGGCAAAGAAGTTGAGAACAGAAGCTCAGACTGCGCCGGATGCTTCGGGCTGTGAAGAAGCTCGGAAGCCAGAAGCTGTTTTAGACGAACAAAATGCAAAGGAAGTAGTTTTTGATATCGAGGCGGATGCAGCTGAGGACAAGGGATCTAGGCATACCATGGAAGATGCCTGGGTGGTGCTTTTGGACGCGAGTTTGGATTACCCGGGAAAACTCAGGTTCTTGTCATTATCAGTTTTCTTTGTGATAGTCATGATAGGAATCATTTCTAACTTCTTCTCAACTTTTGCAGTTACCTAACTTTCATTGTCTGATAAATTTAAAAAATGGTTGAAGATTTTTGGATATTCTGGGCTATGTTGTTATTGGTTCAAGAACAGCGAACTTGCGGGTGTGAGGAATTAAAGAACAAATTTGCTAGTACTTTATTGTAAAAAGTTCTTTCTAGCAATATAATTATGAACATCATTTCTGTGCTAATAAGCGTTTATTTGAATTATTGCATGACTAGTGGACCATTGTGAGCGTTAAACTTATTTCTTGTTGGAATCAGATAGTCAATATTGGTGTGTTACTGAGCAATATGTTAAAGTGTGGCATATATGAATATGATACTAAGAGAACTGCATCTTTCGAAATGTGGTCTGTATTTCCATCTAAAAGGAGTGCGTACTTGATGTTTCTGTATTTTATCCAGCCTCTCTTGGTAACTGCTAGTGCTTGGTTTTCAGATGTGCACACTTTGCAATCTATGATGGACATGGAGGCCGGTTAGCTGCAGAATATGCTCAAACGCATTTGCATGGAAATGTTCTTTCAGCTGGATTACCACGTGAGTTGGTGTGTTTGCTAGGTCTAATTTCATGCATGCTAAACCATTCAGGCACTTAGAAGATAGTGAATAAAGATACCCAATAATCTGTTGGTTGGTTCGTGTTTTGCTATTCTATTTGGGTGTTCTCTATTCCTCTATACTCATCAAGGATAAGTAGGCAAGCATCTTAATAGACCCAAAATTTTTATTTTTGAACAAATAATAGATCCAGATGTTAATGGAAAGCTTAATGCATTTATCTCTGGTTGATAAAAGGAGCAAGACATAAGAAAGATTTGTTTGTGTAGTTTATAAATGCTTGAGAACTGACAAGAGTGAATATTGCCTTTTGTTCTCTTTTAAAAGGTTTGAGACAGTTGCTATGCACGTGGGATTTCCTTGGTTCATAAATGCATGAAGGTCGTAATTTTATGAAAAGAAATAGAAGTTTTTGATCATATGGTTTTTGTTTAAGGCCAGTTTGATATTGCTGACAATGCTGGGGTTTGTATAGAATTGTGGAATTTCTCTGTTTTGACCAAATCGTATAATCCCTTTCTTTTCTTTTGTCATTTCCTATATTCTTGTGCATTTGACCCCCTTATTCTACATGAAATAGTTATTTATTGTGTCTAACTATTTTGTTTCTTGTTTGCCCCTGCTTTGCTGTATTGCAGTTAGATGTAAAGGCAGCTAAAAGAGCCATACTTGAAGGTAAGTATTCATTTCACATGTTTCCACTCATCTCCCTGTTTGTTGCATTATCAAGCGAAATCAATTTAATAATATCATTATTCTCTTAATTTCTTCTTTGTTGTATTTTTTTTGTTCATTTTATGATTTTATTCTAATTTAGGTTTTCGCAAAACTGATGAGTCCCTTCTTCAAGCAAGTGCTGCAGGTCTGTTTAATTGCTTTAGGATTGTTGAGTTTAAATTTTTGCTGTTATATTGATTTGGTGGTAGCAGCTCCTGAAAAGATTAGATTATACATGTTAATGATACAGATTTGAAGTTGAAAACAAAGAAATTTGAAACTCAATTTCTTCCGTCATATAAATGATGAATAAATGATATGTTTGGATGATGACCCTTATGTCGTGTTTAATTATAAATGTGATATTTATTAATTTTAAATCTTAATGCAACTAACAAAAGATGTAAGTTTTTTCCTTGTCTCAGTTTGACCAATCTCTTTAAATTATTTTGGGAAACTTAAATTTCTTTTTATTTGGTATTTTGGCATAATATATGTAGTTAACACCCTTTCTTGGATATACCTTTATACATGAATGATAAAAAGGGACTTTGGACAAGTTGGACATTCAAATTAAGCACCCTCCCTCCTCTCATGTTATGGTTCCACTGTACCAGTAATCTAACTAAGCAGTTGATTGTGTTATCAGCTGTAAGTTAATTATTTCAAATAGAATGCTAAACGCCCCAATTGTGAAGGAACACTCAAACTATGCTCAAATTGGTGTTTTTACGGTCATAAACTTTCCAATGGTTTCACAATTGAGTGTTTTATAGTCCATCTGATTTTCCTCTTCCACATGGTTGATGATGTCAAACAGAATAACACATAATTTGTGCAATTATTTGATCAGATTTTAGAATCACAGAATTTGGACAAAATACAAAGACTAAAATATTAAATGATTCACTTGAGATTACATGTGCCTTGCTGAATTCTGTTCATTTTTACCAGGGGGGTGGCAGGATGGTGCGACAGCTGTATGTGTTTGGGTATTAGGACAAAAAGTAAGTCTTCAGTCACTCATTTTTCTAACAACTTCTCACATTTTGAAATAAAATTTTAGACCTAATGCTTAAGGTTTTGAAGAGTCTTTGTTTAGTTGGATAACACAATCAGATACAACTGTAGCATTCTCAAAACCTTAAGCATTCTCAAAACCTTAGCGTTCCAGTAATCCGACTAGGCATGTCATTTAACTTCATGGGACCCTATTTTTTGACATCATTTATTTTTTATCCCCCATCTTAATTTGAGCTTCACAATCTTTGGCCAAATTGACAATCATTTAGTATTCCTGGAGTACATTTATGGATTCCACATTCGTATATATTTTAAAATTTATAGATCTTCATTTTTGATAGTATGATGGAAAGCTCGAATAGGAGACTGAGGATGAGTGCTAATGTAGATCATTAACCATGTAAAAGCATGCAACAATATGCAAATAATACATAATCAATTATGATTGTTAAAATTGTGAATCTTTAACAAAGATGTTTGTCAAAGATCCACTGTTGTAGTTAATTGAGAAGCAGATGCTCTACTTCATTCTCTTTCTTTCAACGAGGCTAATAAAATGGACGTAACATAGAGAGTTTTATAGACATGTTACCATGAATTTATTATGCTCTATAAGATGCTACTTGAATGATATCATTGTTAGGCCAAATGATTGCATATGAATGTCGTGGCTAATACTGTAGGATAAGATTCACAATATTGCAACAAAACCAGGAAAGAGCATTAATTCCCTGTTCAATGGAAATTTGTTAGGTTTTCGTTGCAAATGTCGGAGATGCCAAAGCTGTTTTAGCTCGTTCAGCTATAACTGATGGATCCCAAAATCACTCAGATGGAGTGCATGGATTAAAGGGCATTGTTTTGACAAGGGAACACAAGGCCATCTATCCACAGGAGCGTGCTCGCATTCAGAAGGTTTGAGTTGCAATACTGCTGATTGATTATATCACTAGAATAGTATTGCAATACCTGCTATCTGTTTATCTCAGAGCAGGCAATCAACAAACTAGTCCCTCCCATTCATTAATGTTGCCACTCCGCTCCCTTTTCCATGCAACATACCACCCACTCTGGCAATTGTGTTTTAAGGGAGGATGCTAAGCACCCATTAACTAAGAATTATTTTGTGTCAAAAGCAGCAATAACTCAGTCCTGTACCCGATCGAGGGGAGGGGCCAAGCGCTAGGGAAGTCTAGCAGTAGGTTACATAACAAGTCAAACTTAAGAAGGCCTTATTAATTCGTGCACTGAATGTTGCTATAGATTTTGTGGAAGGGAAATTTGAAAATATATTTCTTCTATTTTAAATTTAATTCTAGTCTTGCTTGGTGACAAACAACTGAGCGACTCTGTCAAAATATTTTCTGTGTTTACATGGGGAACATCCATGGGGTGTCCAGTTTGAACACCTGTGCAGCATTTGAAAGTGTGTTTCCTTGAGCTGTCTATTCAAGAGCATCTAATGAGGGGAAGAGGTGTTGGAAACTGATAAGGATGTTTAGTTCCTTGTTAAGAAGTTTTCTACTTGCACATATGCAGTATTTGTTAGTATTTTCTATTGGAAATGATACTTAAGTGTGCCGAAATTCCTCCTGAAGTTAATTGCTCTGTTGAAAGCCTCGTTGTAATATATTTTGACAGTGTGTAATCCTAGTGAGACCAAGTTGCTACTCTACTTGCAGGCTGGTGGTGTTGTGAGCTCAAATGGACGATTACAAGGTCGTCTAGAAGTTTCTAGGGCATTTGGAGATCGCCAGTTCAAAAAGGTTTGCTTCTCTTCTCACTCTATTTGGAGAGCTTACTTTATCTTGTAATTTGGATTTGGATAAAGATACATCTGCAGCTTCATTTTGAAAGTAAGATCATCTAAATTTGGCACTTGATTGAGAAATATTGCTCTAATTCTCTGTAATAAATCACCTAATTATGTGAACTTTAACATCTTTTGGTCAATGTCCTTTACACCCTTGGGCAGTCAATCTGATCTTGCAATGTAACTTGTTCATACAAAGAATAGATTTTCATCCAGCATCTACTACATGATGGGCTGTCTTTTCTTCATTGTTTGGGTTAATATATGTCAATGGCATGGCTACCCATTTGTGTTTCTCTTTGAAAATACCTTTGTAGCTCTCTTTAGTACCATCTTGTGAATAACTCTTCTATGATTATTAGCTGGACTACTAGTGTTTCATAATATTACCAAAAGATATCCTAAGGCAAAATATTTGCAGGTGGGTGTTGTTGCAACCCCTGATATTCATTCTTTTGACCTTACTGATAGAGAGCATTTCATCATCCTTGGCTGTGACGGCCTGTGGGGGGTATGTCTTTTTATGTCCATATATATGCTAAAAGTTTAACCTTTCTTATTCACTGTCCTGGCTTGAGTTAACTGTTCTGACAAATGGCAATTTGGGTTTGTTTCAGGTATTTGGTCCTAGTGATGCTGTTGAGTTTGTTCAGAAACTATTGAAAGTAGGATTTTTGTTTATATCTTTTCCTTTTATTGGGCTTGAACTAATTAGAATAATACAATGTCTAGCTGTAGTAGCTAACTACGGCAATTCGCATTTGTTATCTTTGGCAATTCCATTCCATCCTTTTCGAACAAAATGGTTGCATTATCTTTTGATTCATAAGCTGTTCAAGAATGTTATGTCAATGATTCATGAGTAAGCTCTGCTTTGCCATGTTAATTAAGTTTGTTTATCAAAATATGTTTTCCTTAAGTGAAGAATTTAGAAGGATGGACATAATGAGAACTAATTATCTTTGATAATAAAAAATCTTAAGTCTTATTAGTGTTTTCCTGCTTAATTGGCATGTCTCCTTATAGGCTGAAAAAAAAATCCAATGAATCTTTGTAGGAGGGGTTGCCTGTCACAGCCGTGAGCCGCCGTCTTGTAAGAGAAGCTGTTCGTGAGCGGCGCTGTAAGGATAATTGCACCGCAATTATTATTGTATTCAAGCGCAGGTAATTAGCGATGGACTGTGTCCTTGAGATGTTTGGGTTACAGATTAAAATGAGGGTTGCTTCGGACTACTGCATTCAAGATCAATGTACAATGCGTGGTCATCACTGTAAGATGTTATGGCAGATTAATTTATTTCACATTTTATGTAGTAGTTCTGTTGATCAGTATGCTGTTAAGAACCCAGACATGACTCTTGAATTCGTGTCATATATGGAAAATGTATGTTATTTGTTTTACAAAAATCAAGCTACAGATCTGAAAAGTTGTGACCAGAAAGGGTTTTCCCCTGCTAAAGTGGATATCAAGCGTAATTAATAGATGGCTTCTTGTAAGAATTGTTTGTGAAGCCCATATTAATGTAGAAAATTTTGGGTTGGCGAAGAAGGGGTTGGTTCAAGATTTTTTTAAAATGAATAATTTTTCTTTTAGGAGAAATGTAGTTTAATGAACCAAACCCCTTCGCCAACCCAAAATTTCAAATATCATTGAGTACCTGAATTTCGAATTTTCAAAAATTAATTTAAGGAATAAATATGTAAAGTATGTATTTTAAGGAGAAAAGTAATGAAGTATATTTTAAGAGCAATTATTCTTTAATTCAAGAGCTTACTCTTTATTACAAACAATATTATTTCTAAGGGAGAATATATGTGAAAAAATTTAAAAAAGAAAATATACTCAAAACAGCTTGTATTAGATATTAAGATTAGTATTAAGGGATCCTAAATGTGATCGAAATGTTTTGTAATAAACTAAAATGTTTGGCTACAAAAGAAACAAATTTGTCATAAGCATTTATGAATGGACTGATTCATGCATCAAGATGAGAAAATTGTGTGTAAATATCTTGAGCATAATAACATGACATAAACTGACTTTTCTGGAGCCACAAAGATGCATGTTTTGGTCAATGCAAATCATGAACTTTGCGACAAAATCAGTGTGTCAATCATTTTATAATTGAAGAAAACACATAAGTGTTCCCCCTTTGTAGCAAACACAGGCATTAATGCATCCTTTCAATAATAAGCAGCCTCTCTCTCCATCAGGAATATTCTCAATTTGCATCTTTGAAATAAAATAAAATAAAAATTCTGGGGGACCTGTATGAACCAATCTATTGAAGGTTCATGAATAATTAGCAAAACAAATTAAAAATTTTCTCTTCATGGTCTATTGAGGAGTATATTTGCCCAGAAAAGATAAAATATATGTGGTCCCTCTGTCGGAAGGAAATTATATTTTGTTAAGAGCAATTAATGATATAATTCTTGTTAGTAAAAGAGGACAGACTTTATAAGAATTAAATTAACTAATCAATCTGACTGTTGAGAATCCAACTTAAGATATCAAAATCAATAATTTTGAAGATTAGACGATTGGAGTCAGGTGAATTATTAATGCGTTGGCACAAGGATTTTATTTTATTTTTAAACAACTCTTTCTCAGTATTCACACCTAATTCTCGTTAAGTTATAAAAATATGCTCAAATTGAGGAGAATGCAAAAAGAAAAAAAAAAGGAAAGAATAATTTTAATTGATTTTTTTTTTCATTTAAATGATTAAATCTAAATCTACCATTTTACTCTTTCTAAAATAAATTCCGGATAAAAGAAAATATAAAAAAAAATAATGAAAAGAATATTTATTTAAATCAAAATAAAAGATAAATGTTCAATTTTTTTTCTTTTCTTTCTTTCCCTTTATTTTCTTTAATCTAAAGACACACACACACACACAAGTTAAATAAGAAAACTTACTTAAAATTAGGGACAAATTTCCAGTTCCAAATATTTAGCCAAATAACAACAAAAGTTGATAAGACAAAGCCATTTTATTTTCTGGGCATATAAAAAGGCTTGGCCTTGTGCAATACTACATATATACATGTGCTTATGGCATTTGTTTTCTTTATGAATTACAAAAAATGCCTAAAATCATAAACAGTAGCACATGCCATATTCCACTTTTATTCCTGTTCTTCCCCCCCACCTTTGTGAAATGCAGTCAAGAGAGTCAGCCTACTATATATTTATTACGAAGCCAATCAAACATCATCATCATCATCATCACCATTATTATTATTATTATCATTATGGGGCTTCAAATTTCACGTTATTAATCAGTTATCAGTTGGATTATATTTATTGCAAATAGAAAAAAGAAAAACTTATAATGATAGAGTTTGGCCGCTATATAACTACCTGGCTAACATGATCCATCTGCACTCTGTCTCCCTCTAATTTTCATTTTGAAGTCAACAATGAAATGAATATATATATAACTTAGCATCTATTGGCTTGAGATAATGTAACTAACTAATGAAATTCATTTAAAAAGCTTTAAAATATTTTCAAAATACCCTCAAGAGTGGTCTTTATATATGAGTGCCTTTCCTTTGTTATGGTCACTCACACACAAGTCTAATAAGTTGCTAAAGGAGACATAACAAGAATGGCAAGTCTTGTGACAGAGAAAGTGAAACTTCTTTTGGCATTAATTGCTTTGCAATTCTGCTTTGCGGGATTTCACATTGTGTCTAGATTTGCCCTTAACATTGGTGTTAGCCAAGTCGTTTATCCTGTATATAGAAATATAATTGCTCTGCTTCTGTTGAGTCCCCTTGCTTATTTCCTAGAGAAGTGAGTCTCTGTCTCTCTAATATAAGCTTGTTTCTTTTTTACCTTTTTTCTTTACATTCATCATGTTATTATTAACTTGCTTTTCCCTTTAGAGAAAATTTATTTTTTGGGTCCCTTTAGTTCTTGAATATTGGAAATGCATTTTTAATCCCTGATTTTTTTTAGAAATGTCACTTGTTTAGTTGCTCATACATTTTCTATAATGACTAAATAATTGACATTGACATTTATAAAAAGTTTAGGGATCATAAAGTATATTTCCTATATCCAGGGACTAAATGAGAATTTTGACACAATTTAAGGACTAAAAATTAGGTTTACTCTTTATGCTATCCATAGATTTTAACATGGAACCATGTTTATGTCTATGTGATCAGGGATCAAAGACCAGCTCTTACTTTTTCTTTACTGGTTCAGTTCTTTCTATTAGCATTATTGGGGTAAGCATATATATAATCTCTAGTTCTCTGTGCTCTCATTTGCTTCCCATTGTTCCTATTTTCTAATATTTTCGTCTTCTACTCCTTTGTCTTGGTTATTGTAGAATTACTGCAAACCAGGGGTTTTACTTGTTAGGGCTATATTATGCATCTCCAACATTTGCTTCTGCAATGCAAAACTCAGTTCCAGCCATTACTTTTGTCATGGCTTCAGCTCTAAGGTGAGATCAATTCTTGGTCTCTCTTTTGACATATTGCACCATTTTCCGTTTTAATCCTTTCATAATTTTTATTTTAAAATTCTTTTGATTCTCCACCAGGCTTGAGGACCTTAACATTGCTAGAAGAGATGGACTTGCAAAAGTCCTTGGAACCATAGCCAGTGTTGGGGGTGCCTCAGTGATTACTCTTTACAAAGGGCCTCCTCTTTTCCATCATTTTTCACCCCAAATACAAGGAGACACCTTAGAAGCAGATCAATCTTCCATAAAAACTCAAAACTGGACATGGGGTTGCATATATTTGCTTGGACATTGTTTATCATGGGCTGGTTGGATGGTTTTCCAGGTCTTTTTTCTCATAATTTTCATAACTAAGGCTGATTATCTAATATGCAATTTCAGACATGCCAATTTGTTGTTTCCTCCTTCTAGCTGGCATAGGATTAATCTATGTTACCCAAATGACTAAGGATAATCACTACTAGTCAAGTCTTAACACCCTGTTTTTCCTAGTCATTCTAATTTCTACCACATGCTTAGTTCTTAGCCTATTGATATCAGATACTCTTTAGTTTGGGCTATCAAATCCCACATATCCACACATTCCACACAGAATATAAATGTCAGTATTAGTGGTCATTTCATATGTTTCTGCAGTTAGACTAAACTCCTTTTATCAATCATTCTTAAAACCTAAGTAGTAAATCAACAATTCCGTGCAGGCTCCTGTGGTGAAGAAGTATCCAGCGAAATTGACACTCACCTCATTCACATGCTTCTTTGGATTGATCCAGTTCTTGATCATAGCAGCTTTTGTGGAGACTGATTTGGAGAAATGGAAGATACAGTCCACAGAGGAGCTTTCCACTATCCTATATGCTGTATAACATTCATAACTTCAATTCTCCAATATCATACTTTTATAAACTAAAATTTCTATGCAACTCACTATTGTGTGATCATTCCAGGGAGTTGTAGCATCCGGCGTTGTCATATCTCTTCAAACATGGTGCATTCAAAAAGGTGGTCCAGTGTTTGTTGCTGTTTTCCAGCCCATGCAAACGTTTTTAGTTGCTGTCATGGCAGCCCTAATACTCGGTGATCAATTATACTCAGGAGGGTAGGTGGATTCTTTTTACTTTCTACAAACCTCAAATAGCGTCTGACTATGGTAAAAGCGTCTCCTATCAAAAAATACTTGATACATCAATGATGTGTAATGACTTGTGAGTTTAACAAAGATCCAAATCTCCCCTTATGATGGATTTGTTTTAATTGCAGGATTATTGGTGCAATTCTTATTGTAATTGGTCTCTACTTGGTCCTATGGGGTAAAACCAATGAAAAAAGAGTGACTATCCCAGAGGAGCCACCATTGACAAAGCCACTGCTCAATGGTGCTGAAGCAGCTGCACATGATATTCCATGATAAAGTATCTATATCTACAAAACCACTAGTGTATAGTGTCTTTATTCGTTCTCAACTTGTAAGATTTACTCTAATCAAATTAGCTGTAAAAGTGAAGGGCTCAAGCTAAGAAGGCTAAGGTAAGAAAGCCTACCATTGAGGAGGAGCCAATTCAGTGATGAGTTTATTACGAAGTTTGGTACTACAGTGTTACGTCAAACGACTGGTTTGGAGTCATTGAAGTAAAACTCAACGTCCTGCTGCACAATTTACATCAACACTGACATGTATATCTGAAATTGTATGGAAAAAGATATACTTGCTAAATTGCTGCTTAATTATGATACTAATGAAAGTATGAAACTGAGTGTAGAATTGCTTCCTACAAGAAAATGAAACATGCCAACTCATTTCCCACAATGAATGACAAATCCAAATCTGTTTAAGTTGTGGGCGAAGTATTAAAAGGAAAAATTTAAGTATTACTCCATCTCTCAATCTTAATGATCAGAAGTCCCTTCTCCTGAGCAAGAAAAAAGAGGGGAGAAAACTCTAACGTATATCTTCCAGCTTTAGAAATGTTTACACTAACGATTACTTAACGGATAATGAAGGTCAAAATTACTTGGATTTAAAATGAAATCCAGCCAGTAGAATTCTTATGCTTGAAACTCCCCATCAACTGCCTTCGGTGTTTTTTCACTTGAAAATTGTCGAAGCACAGCATACATAAAGCGGCAATCCATTATAGAAGGATTGTAACAAAACATAACAAGAACTATCTAGAAACCTGGATTCAAGTAAATAAGCTCTAAGTTCCCATTCTGACATGTCACTGCAGAATAAGTTGCAGAGACTAGAAATTTTTAGTTATCTACCATCTGAAGATTCAATGGAACCTATCTCTAGTGGCATATGCTGAACATGATAGCTAAATAGAAAATAGACATCCAGATTCCAACTCAACGCCAATGTATCAAAAGGTCCTTAGATGTTTTTCCATGAAATTCTAAGAACACAGACAAATTTCTCAGATTTCCTGTATAAGCCAGGCACGTAGAAATTGCTTCCTAACAACCCACATCGTAATATGATTAAATAGCAGTATCAAACTATATAACAAGAACTATGACACCAGAAAATTAACAAAATTTGCACACTTCATCTTCATCTAGATTTGATTAGACAATAAGCACCCATTCATCTAAAAGTCATCAGTCATATGCAACACAAGTATAATACTGTTGTCAGGGAAAGGAAAAAAAATTAAGCCAGGTACGTAGAAATTGCTTCCTAACAACCCACATCGTACTATGATTAAATAGCAGTATCAAACTATATAACAAGAACTATGGCACCAGAAATTTGTAACAAAATTCGCACACTTCATCTTCATCTAGATTTGATTAGACAATAAGCACCCGTTCATCTAAAAGTCATCAGTCATATGCAACACAAGTATAATACTGTTGTCAGGGAAAGGAAAATAAATTAAAATAGATAGCAATAACCTTCAGAAAAATATCTCAAATTGATATATTCCCAAGGCACATTAAGTAAAGAGACCAGGATGACTTCATTAAGCATCACAAGGATATTCAAATTTCAAGCCAACAACCGAAGCCAAAGCAAAACAAAATCATAAACCACAGTCAATAAAATAGCATAAACTACCAACTCAAATTATAGCACGCACTACAAGATGATGATTCATCCCCTCATGTTTCTGTCACTGTTCAATCAAACTACCTCACAGTTACAATATCATCAATTTTCAAGATCATCCGCACGCATTCTGTTGCTAAGGTGATTGCACTTGTGCTCACAAGCAGTGGCTGCACCACATTCTCCTCCAGGATGTTGGTAATCTGCCCCTTCCTCACATTAATTCCAGCATTTATTTCACCCTGTGCATGGCGATTCCGCAGCTCAGTAACAATTGCAATCGGGTTCAAACCTGCATTCTCAGATAGAGTATAAGGAATGACTTCCAGTGCCTCGGCAAATGCTCGAACACAGTAACCCTCCATCCCATGCAACACCTTTGCCCAGGCACCCAATTGCCTCGAAAGCTCAATCTCTGGTGCCCCACCACCAGCAATCAAAAACTTCTTGCTTACTAAACATCTAACAACACACAAGGCATCATGCAAACTCCGCTCTGCTTCATCGATCACCAGCTGATTTGATCCACGAACGAGCACAGTTGTGGTCCTTCCCATATCCTTTATACCAGTAATTGTGACAATCTTCCCATCCCCAAGAGAAGCCTCCTCAACGAGATCCGCGTGGCCCAATTTCTCAGCACGGAAATGCTCAATATTAGCAATAGGCAAACAATTCAGAGTCTTTGTAATGAATTCAATCTCATCTCGCTCTACATCCTTAATCACCAAGATTTTTGCTTTTGCAAGGTAATGCAAGGATAAGTCAGTCACAGCATCTCTTAGTATACTCTTCTGAATCAACAATACGTTACAGCCCGTAGCCTTTATCTTCTTAATCATTCCCAAAATGTAGTTCCTTTCTTCTTTCAATATTCTATCCATCTGGGTGTAATCATTGACAACTATACTCTGCTCAATATCAGTCTTGGGAGGAGAAATCTGGAATTGAATCACAGCAATCTTAGCATTTTCCATGCGCGTAGGTCCTCCAGCAGCATGACTTACCTTCTTATCAAACACCAGCCCCTTCACAAGCTCAGTGTCATCCACCGTTCCACCAAGCTTCTTCACAATCCTGATGTCACGAAGATCAACCATGTCAGGCTTTTCTGGATCGACAACCGATAACACAGCGTCAACAGCGAGAGGCGCTAGCAGCGTCGAGTACTGACTAACCACTTTACTATTAAGCGAAGTGCTAGCAGATTTGACCAGCGAATCACGGTCAGAAAGCTCAACAGGCACTGCCATGGCAGTAAGCACATCAACGGCTTTAATCGACGCCTTGTGCAGCGAATCGGAAATGACGGTTGGATGAATACCATGTGACAGAAGCAGAAGGCACTTTTCAAGCAGAGCACCGGCGATAATAACCACGGTGGTAGTACCATCACCGGCAGCCGCGTCCTGAGACTTAGAAAGCTCAACCAGCATTTTCGCAGCGGGCTGAAGGACTTCCATCTTGTTGAGAATAGTGGCGCCGTCATTGGTGATAATGACTTCGCCGGAAGCAGTGGAGATCATCTTGTCCATACCCTTTGGACCCAAACTGGTTCTGACGGCATTAGCCACGGCTCGAGCGGCGACGATGTTGGCATGACGAATATCTTCTTTGCGCTTGTTGTCGACGTAGGATTCAGTTTTCGAAGCGCGTGGTTGGGGAGCCGCGATTGCAGCCATTGCTAATCGAAACCCTAATGGTGAGGAACAAGGCTGAGAGGTGGATGCGCAAGTTAGAGAAGGAAATAACGAGAAAGCGAGAGTGGAATCAGAGAAGAAACACAAAAACCCTAAAAATGGAGATGAGTGAGGTGGTGGATACTGAAGTTGGGGTTTATTATTATTAATTCTTTTCTTTTTAATTTTTGGAGCGCGAGCAAGTTCGAGATGGTTCAATTTATTTACTTCTTTTTTTCTTTTTTTTTCTACCCTTAAACTAATGTTTAATCACAAATCTGCCTAATAAAATTTAGGAAAAGGACTGTGTACCCTCTGTGGGTCATTTTTAGATATATCCTCTCATATTTCACATTTGAGTCAATTATACCCCAACTCTTAACTAATTACAGAATGGTCTAAAATATTTGTTATCTTTAACAAACAGGTTCTTAGAAGCCATTAACAACTCTCCTTCTTTTACTCTAAAACATCATCACCACACTTTATTGTTGTCGTCAACTCTGTCCTTATTTCCATTAACATGATCCTTTTCGTCGTCGTCTTTAGCTTCCTGGTCTCCCATAAATTACGTCGTTCCCATCATTTTTCCTTCCCCTTACAACCGTTTCTCTCACTCATCTTCTCTATTTTATCTTTTTCTCCAAAGGGATTTTGAAGTTACTTTACTTTTCAATTTCGAAAACCACGACGGTACCACCACTGGAGATTGTGTTAATGTTGGAAGCTAGAGCTATTGGTATTTCTGCTCGATTTCTCCGTATTCGAGGCTCATCGGTGAGTTTGTGTGTGGTTGTCGAAACTGTGAAAATATAGGATGACAGATTTTTCGAGTTCCTCAATTGCAGGGACCAGTTCGTTAAATATGACAAACATTCTGGATTGTTCTGTAATTAGTTAGGGACTCGTGTGAAAGAAAAATCCTGAGAGAATGGAGGATTTACAAATAATGAAAACTTAAGGACCTTAAAAAAAATGCGGGGTTGAGATATAATTGACTTAAATGTGAAATGTTGGAGGTATAATTGACAAAAAAATGTTGAGGGTATAACTGAAAATGACCTCATACGTTGGAGGTACCGATAATACTTTTGTCTAAAATTTAATACACAGTCACTATAAAAATTATAGAAGATAGAAAACAAAATAATTTTAAAAAAAAGTCGGATAAATTATCTTTTCATAAACATTAATGTTTTTAATCATTTATAATTAATTCATAGCATACAATAACTTTTTTTTTTTGAAGAAAAAAACACAAGACACTCACTACTACAAGTTAACTAGTTAAGTAGGGAATGAGGTGAAAACAATTTAGATTAACTCTAATTTATGTTTTTATTTTTTAAAAAAACTTATTATAAATAATCTTGCCTTACATTATTTTTTTATTACCCTCAACTATTCATGTAAAATTTATTTTATTTTATTTTATTTACTCAAGGTACGAANAAATGATGTAATTAAATTGGGATCTTTTACAAGAATATGGGACAAAAAAATACAATAAAAAAAGATACAATACCAAATTAAAAATTTAAAAAGAATATGAAATCAAATTTACAATTTAATTTTCGATGGTCTGTAAAAAAAGAAGGCAGAAGTATTCATTTCGTCCCCAAACTTTACACCTGCTGTCAATTTCATCCTCAATCTTTCTTTGCTGTCAATTTCGTCCCCAAACTTTACTCATGCTGTCAATTTCGTCCCCAATATTTTTTTGCTGTCAATTTCGTCCCNAATCTTTACTTTTAAAATAATTAACTATTAACTTATTTCAAATTTATTATCAATAAAAAAATATATATTTTTATCAATTTATTTATTTGACATATATAAGATAGAAATAATTTATCTAAATTTTTTAAGCTAGAAATAACAGCATAAATAAAAAAAAATCATATTCTTGACCAATTGTGAAATAAATAGAAAAATTTAAGGATCAAAACAGAACTGGTTCTATAAATTGAGAACCAAAATGAAGTTTTGACCTATGTGATGAATATTGAAATATATGTGAGATATGTTTTTTTGGCCTGAAAAATATATGTAAGAATAGAGGTATATGAAACACAAGTTAGGGATGCAATGCGCCACGCCACTGGTTCCTGAAACAAGGCAGTGAAAGTGAAGTACTCCCACAAACCGCCATGCCGTACTCCGCCATTTTTCAGGGCATCATCAGAACCACCACTTCTGTTGGTGTCTCTCTGCGAAACCCCCATTTCATTTCATCCCACATATCCCACAGAGCTCGACGAAGGCCTTCTTCACTTCTTGCCGTTTCAATGAGACATCAATCTCTTGCGTCAAGTTGTTTTTATGTACCCACGAAGATAAGGTCTCGGCTTGGGGTTGCGCCGTCCAGAACGACTGAGGTTGATTGGAAAGAGAGGCAAAGTGTTAGCTTCAGGCGGAGGAGCACTGCCTTGTCGTTTTGGCATCAGCAAAGCTCCGATTATGGTCGTTTTGCTTATCAGAAAGAGTATAGTGATGATTCCGATGTGGAACCTGCGCCTTCTCAGCAACAATTGGTTAGTGTCATGTCACTCCACAGGGTTTATACTTTTCTACAATTTTCTTTATCAACATAAAGTATGGTAATTGGAAATCGCTTTAGGCATTTTTTATATTGGGTAAGTTGAATTTGAGTTTTATCCCATTGATATAGAAGAGTTAGCTTTAATAGCTACTAATGTTCATTTTAGCTCTCGATATGCTTCATCGCTTTTAGTCCTTTTGACCCATCTGGATGCTCCAAGTAATATTCTTCTGCTTTCCTTCATTGGTGATATCAATTGTTTGTAGCATGAAACATATCTTCAGAACTTTCTCCCTATTTCTCACAATATCCTTGAATGATTTTTTAATTAAGTAGTAAATTGAAGATATATAAGATATTTTTTCTTATAGATTCTTGTGGCAAAAAGTCTGAATATGGCAAAGAATAAACAATTCAGCTGAAAGTGCAGTTGATACTTGTGTTGTTGAAGGATAGGAAATGGCTTACTTTTATGATAAAATGGTCACAAATGTCTTACATTTATATGATATGTTGTTTGACGATATGTTGTTTGAGCAATTTTTTTCACAAATGAGAATGGTGTTCCTGTGAGCCATTAGATGGTGTGCTAGCTGTGAGGGGAGGGATATGTGTAGTAAGCAAGGGTTCTTAGGTTCTAACCTTTGTTTATCACCCCACCAAAAAATAGAAGGATGGGTAACTGTTTCCAAGATTGAGTTGCATGGTAATTAATTATATTTCAGATAAATTACTAATTTTTTTCCCGTGCGATTGATATCATTTGTTGCACACTGAAAAAAGAAAAACTTTATCTTACATTGGGGATAACACTATTTTGTTCTCTGTTGTGGACCTTAATATATTTTGGGTTATACTTGGGTGGAAATACACAACAGTTTATCTATGTTCGTTATATTTTCTGACTCTGTCCATAATTGCTGTTATAAGGATTTGACTAACACTTTTATCAATGGGAAAGGGCATATCAAATTTTATTTTATATAATTTTCATAAATGTATTTATTCATTTATTGTATTTCACTTTGTAGGCTTTGCTTTCTATGCATCTTGTATACATCAAGTTTCTTTTCAGGGTGGATGAAAATTAAAATTAGCTATATTAGCGAAAAAATCAATGATGTCATTTTGTTTATTTTTACTACTCTTTTTGGCCAAACAATCATGTCCTTTTAAGTTTGAGTTCTTTTATCCCCTTGTTGTCTTTGGCCCCTCTTCTCCCACCACAAAGAAAAAACTTTGGTGGCTTACTAGTGACCTTTAGTGGGAAAATTATGTAAGTGCTTCAGGCTTTGACTCGTTTTCACTTGCTCTTGATTGCTAGGGTGGTTCATGCCTTGAAAATGTTGATGAGTGGAGATGGAAGTTGACCATGCTTCTGCGCAACAAAGATGAGCAAGAAGTGGTTTCAAGAGAGAAAAAGGACAGACGTGATTTTGAGCATATTTCAGCTTTAGCATCTAGGATGGGTTTATATAGGTTTTTAAAGCTTGGAATTTTATACAAATTCTTTCTGCTTTTTAAATTTATAGAATCCAATTTCTGAATGAAATTTACTTTGCAGCCGACAATATGAAAAAGTGGTTGTCTTTAGCAAAGAACCTCTGCCAAATTACAGACATGATCTGGATGACAAGCGTCCACAGCGGGAGGTATCATCTTACCTCATAATTTTTCTTATGTTTTATTTCCATTTGATCATGTGTAAAGGAAAAGAATTCCCTTCATTTTTAAGCCTGTGAAGTATCCTATATGGTACAACTTGATTAAATAAATAAGGTTGGTAAACCAACAACTGTTGGGTACTGAGAACCTCTTTCAAGGAAGTAGGAACTATTTATCAGGAAGTGTAATTTATTAATGGGTTGGACATTATGACACTCGGTTATTTCAGGAAAATTTCTATCCTCTCTGACATGTGTAGCATGATCAACTGCTTTATACACTTACAGGTTATCTTACCTTCTGGTGTTCATAGAGAAGTAGATTCTCATCTCATTGCTCATCTTTCTGAAAAGTCTACAAGCTTGGGTGGTGTCTTGAATAAATCCTTGCATAAATCTAGAAGTCCTAGCATTCCTGAAGATGAAGGAATTTACGAGGAGCCATTGCCTTTGGCACAAAATAGTGTTGTTGTGGAGAAAATACAACGACGGAAGAGTTTGCAACTTCGTTATCAACAACAAGATTGGCAGGTTTATTTACTGTTTCAATCTGACATGCATATTTGTCATAGTAGTTTGAGTTGGCATTTCAGTCTTTTTACTTTTCAAAATTTTTAATTACTTTGTAGAATTAATATTTATTTGTCGGCATCGCACATAATTCATGTCTTATGGTCTTATGGAGACAAAATGTACTAGTTTGTTTAAAGTCACACTCTCATCCATAGTGTTGATGACATTTGCTAAAGCTTTAAGTTATAAAAAGTCTTATACTGTGATTGTGTATCTAATGTTTCTACTTTATATATAACATTTTTAAAAGTTTTTTGTAATTATATTTATTCTTATTTGAAATACATTTTTTAACTAAAATCGTAAATTCATCTAGAGATTTTTGTTACAATATCTTATTTCTAAATCTTATAAAATAGTGGCTCCATAATATAATATTTTAGTTTTACTATAAAAAAATTATAGGAGAGTTTCTTATGGAAAATTGTTACAATATCTTATTTCTCTGTGTGTTTATCTCTCGCTTTCTGGTGTCACTTAGTGATGCATTTATTTGAATGAAAATTTGAACCTTTTACATGTGAAATGTAATTTGGATGCATGAACGAGATGAATGTGAATACTGAGTACATAATTAAATTTATGCCTGAAGCACAGGACAGCTAATTTCTTCATTAATCTTTCCTCCTTTTTTGTGTACCTCATTGCAGTGGTTATCTGTTTGTCTATTCTCTTAATTGCATGTCCTTAATTTTGCTGACCTAAATTTTTTATTGGATATACGGGTAACTGCTAGAGATTATACTAAAACTATTAATGTTCTGTACTAAACAACGTAAGCTTTTAAGTTGAATTATCCTTGATATGATACTATAGCCTTTATCGAATTGTCTATAGAGTTTAATCTTTCCTGACTCCTGTTTTCTCCGATAAATTAAGATTCAGTGCAATATTTTGTGAGATCAGTCCCTCTTCAAACTTAGAAGGCTTTTGTGTGAAGTGGCATATTAGAGATTATAATAGAAGTGTAGAACTATTAATCAATTCAAATGACTTGAACTTGCTTATTAGGGACTGTTGACGTTTAATATTGTAGATTTATATAATTACATTTAATATGATGGCTATAGGTTTCTGACCTTAATAATTCATGATCTCTATTGTTTCTTTATCCCTTCATCCATTGATATTTCTAATATATGAATGTCCGTTCTTATTGTGTCAGTCTAAAAAAATCATTATAACTTATTGTGGTTTCTCCATAGGAATCTCCGGAAGGGCAAAAGTTGCTTGAATTTCGTAGAAGTCTTCCTGCTTTCAAAGCCAAGGATGCATTGTTGAAAGCAATTTCAGAGAATCAGGTTAATAAAGAAAAACAGTGCTGTCTGTTTTTTTAAATTATGACACTTATTGTTTGTAATTTTGTATAATCTCAAGTTCATGCTTGTGAATCAGAGTCAATTTGTCTTACTGTGCCATAATCCTGTTGATTGCAGTTAAATTGGGATATTTAAAACAATTTCTGTTATGATAAAAAAAATTATTTATTAAATGTAAATTTTTAATGCTCATCACTGTTTAAATATGTGGATTTTCCCAGTGGGCACAAATAAGGTTACCCTTTGAAGCATGTGGGTAATAATGTGCAGCTTTGCATATGAATTGTGTTAGGAATCAGATTTGATTGTGTAAATCAATCTGAATTAAAGTGTTGACACTAGAGATTAGCCTAAATATCAGCCTAGATGTTAGAGATTTTAGAATCAATTGTATTAATTATATTTCGTAGAATAGACTATCTACTCTTGTATAAATACCCATGACATTCAGAAATATAGAGCAATCAAGAAAAGTCTTTCCCACACTCTACTCTCTCATTCTATATTNAAAAGTGTTTCTCACATCCTACTCTCTCATTCTATATTTTTATATTTTACCAAAAATCAACATGGTATCAGAGCTTTTTGATCCTGGATGAGTAGAATTTTCTCCTCACTGGTTCCGAAATTTTCTTCACTTTCTCCCTCTATTTTATACCTTCTCTGTTTTTGCGTCCAGTACTGCACATTAGGAGCCCGATATTTCTAATGATCTGTTACTGTCACCGCCAGCACTTGAAGGCGCGTGGGACACCGTAATGTTCACCGTTCATTTGCGCCGCCGTCGCCGACCTATATCCAGCGAACCCCAACTGTCATCTGGAGTTTTTTGGCTGCTGTTAGTGAACCCCCTTTGTTGAAGATAGTGTTTTGTTGCATGTTGTTGGCAAACAACTTATGTTAGCTGATTTTTCTTCAATCCTTTTTAATGGCCTTGTGGTTCTAAAAAGAGTACAAGCTCCAATGAAGAAGAGAGCCTCTGGAACTCTAAAAAAAAAACGCAAGCCAATACTATTGTTTGTGGCCCCTGAGGTTCAAAAAGAGTACAAGCTCTGACAAAAAAGAGAGCCTCTGAGACTCGAAAAAGAACACAAGCCTACACAGATTCTATGACCTCTGAGATTCATAAAGGAGTACAAGCTCTAATGGAAACAGAGCCTCTGAGATTCAAAAATGAACTCAAGCCATCACTACTTTCATCTTTCATTGATGAAATCATCTTTCAGCCTTTATTGCCAATCAATAATGCAATTCTCAGCTTGAGGGGGAGTCTCAAAGAAGATTGTTCAAGAATGTGTTTTCCTAGTTTTTTTTTTTTTGTCAAAAATTATGATGTATGGGTTTTTATGTTTTAGAATACCTTTGTAGCAAGTTGGGCATGATTAAAATCTATGCTCCAACTTGAGGGGGAGTGCTAAGAATCAGATTTGATTATGTAAATCAATCTGCATTAAAGTGTTGACTCTTGAGATTAGCCTAAATATTAGATTTGAGAATCAATTATATTAATTGTATTTCCTAGAATAGACTATGTTCTCTTGTATAAATACTCTATGACATTCAGAAATAAAAAACAATCAAGAAAAGTGTTTCTCACATCCTACTCTCTCATTCTATATTTTTATATTTTACTAAAAATCAACAACCATGGTTCTAGTAAATTTTTCATGTATGAGAAGCACTAATACAGATTAATTCTGAAGGCATCATAACCAGTCTGTCTCTGCTTATTGTATTTGAACCCTTAACCATTGATCTCTTGTTATGAATTTTGAGTGTCAAATAAAACTATGTAGAATATGTTGTTTTCGGTAAACATCAAATTCCTCCCTGGTTGGTGAAAATCAGAATTGATTCTTTCATCTTACTCAATATAAAATTTGGTAGCTCATCTAAGATCCTTTGAGTGACTGATGCAGTTTGTGCTTCTGTTACTTGTAATCTCATTGTTTAGGGTATGAAGATGCGGCCCTGAAAACACAACGCAGTCTAGCTTTTTTGAACTTCGGTCAAAATGTTATATTTAGTACTGCACTTTCAACTGCAATGGTGTTGTGTTCTCATGGGATTATGAATGGCCAGATGACTGTTGGTGATTTGGTAATCTTCATCGATTCATTTGAATTGAACCCTCATATATTAATTAATTGTCACATAGTTCGTATTCAAATTTCTTACAGGTGATGGTGAATGGGCTCCTCTTCCAACTATCTCTTCCACTCAATTTCCTTGGTAGTGTTTATCGTGAGACTATACAGAGTTTAGTGGACATGAAGGCTATGTTTCAATTACTGGAGGTATCTTCCCCGCTGAACATCATTAAAATGGTCTTGCAGTAAATTTTGGATATTCATTGTTTGTTAATTATAAGGTTGAACTATGTGCTTTAGAAAATAACTTACAATATAGAGTAATGCCATATAGACTTTTGTGTGTGTGCTATCTTGTTATGTTATATGTTTTTTGAAGTTTGACTTGTTTGTGTTGTGTCAAATGTCCATTTTGTGTAGAGTGTCTGTTCATTGTCTATGCTTAGTACAATCTTTTCAGCTAAGGAAGTTCTACATTACTATGAATTCTTCCATTGGGGCAATGTTAAAGAAAGATGTTTCCCGTGACTGGTTTCATTATGAATGTTGGAGAGCTATGATCATATTTTCCGGCAATTCTCTTTGCCTGCCTGATAGAGATACCGCATGTTTTCCTTTATTATAATTGTTACTGCAGGAAAGAGCTGATGTGAGGGATAAAGACAATGCAAAGCCTCTGAAATTAAATGGAGGGAGCATCCAGTTTGAAAATGTACACTTCAGGTGATCATTGTTTCTTTATTACATAATGCCAAGACTAACTGACTTCTGTCTAATGTATATGGTGCCATCACTATTTGGCAGCTCCAATTCAAATGTATATAGGGTAGCCTGATGCTATCATGTCTTCTTATATGGACCTGGGGCATCCATGCTGTGTTTGCCCGATACGGGTTCATCAATGGTGGGGTTTGGATTGTATATACTATGCCATGTTATTGCACAATACTTTATTTCATTTTGCTCATGATGACAACATTTACAAGCCTTCTAAATCTATTTTGATTGAATTTTCTGTCCTTCTCTAGTTTTATACTTGAGCTGTAAACTCTTTTAAACAACACTCGATGGATTACCGGAGTTTTTCTTTTGCTTTTTTAAATAGTTCATCGACCAAAAACATGAAGATAAATCTAAGTTGGTTACTGGAAAGTCATAATATAACTCTGGCTTGGATCTCCCATAAATTTACCACTGTCTTCTCTGTTCCTGTGCTAACTTGTTGATAAATATCACTTAGATGATTAACTTATATACATTCTGTCCTTTCAGTTACCTTGCAGATAGAAAAATACTTGATGGAATATCATTTGTTGTACCAGCTGGAAAAAGTGTGGCAATTGTTGGCACCAGTGGAAGTGGTAAGGTTCAACGTGAAGGATTACTAGAATTCCTCCAATTTTCTTCATTCTCTTTAATTATCTTGCTTCCTGAGTCTTACCAATTGTTTTTTGAGATGGAGGAATTTTCGTATGGTATAGTTATTGTTATGTTTACCTCTGATCCCATGTTTGGCCGTGTTATTTCTGGAATGTATGCTTCAAGCCCCTGTGGTGTGGTCTCAAATATGTTTTGTTTGTTTATTTGCACTTGTATTTCTGTGCACTCGTTTTTGTTTGTGCTTCAGCATTTAAAGGTAGAGCTAAATCGAGTCCTGTCATGGAGTGAATTCAGTGGCTGGGAACACTAAATCCAGTCCACTCACGGAATGAATTCAAGAAGGAATTGAGAGAGAGACACATATTTGCACCATCCTCAAAATGGTGACAAATACAAACTGCCTTGAATCAAGATGCTACATTCTCTAATCCTTTTAATTTATGAAGACCCATGTAGCCAACAACTCCCACCAATTCCTCGCCTAGAACAGTCAGCAAGTCATCTTAATCCCCCCACAATCCCCCAAAACAAACTACCTCAAGAAGGGGAAAATTATGTACCCCCCTATTATAAAGGATATTATTTAATATTAACGCATGGTTGGAGAAGTGTCCAGAGGAGGAGAGAACACTTGTTAGCTTTTGTAGTTTTGGCATGGTCCACAAAATGGAGGGTCTGGGAGAGATTAGTTGTGTAACCGTTATGGAGTGGTTTTTTTTATCATCTTGAAGCCCTAATATTGTTTACTAGGGTTCTCCGTTTTATCTCCGATGTTTGTAAAGGCAATTCTGCCTTTCTGGTGTTTGCCTCTGTTTTGCTGTTCAATTCCATCTATTATAGTAATTCATGTAATTTCTGTAGCTTCCTGCTTGGCTTCCATCAGATGCTATTAACTCCGGACTTTTCCTGTGAAGTATATTAGGTCACGTCTTGTATTGTCTCACAAGTTTCTTTTGGCTTGTGCTTTTGCATCTCTGGGTTCCATCTGTCATATAATCGTGAGAGAAGTTAGTGCTCATTTGTCATATAATCTTGAGAGAGATGTAATATTTACTATCTTGTAATTAATAAGAAAGAAATGAGATTTTCGTAAAAAAAGTTTATGCCGTCATATCTATTATGGTATTATCTTCTATAAGTTATTTCTCTGATGTTCAAAGTTTGTATGTGCTTGACAGGCAAATCAACCGTTCTTCGATTGATCTTCAGGTTTTTTGATCCTCATTCTGGAAGTGTAAGAAATGGACTCATGAATCTATTGTTAAATTACCATTAACTATATTGGCATGAAATAATTAATACTTATAGCTTTCCGGCTGCATTCAAGTTTTTAAATGCACAATTGTTTACTATGTGTGCCATATGGCCCCAAAGCTATGTGTTTACAGATTTTGATAAACTACGTAAGTTAAAAATTATCTAACTGCCTGCTCATCGATGGATCTGTGGCAATCAATGAGGCAAATTATTGTTTGTGTTTATTAATTTATGTTCCCTTATTATGCAAGGATCAGTATCAAATAATAATCCAGGAATAGCATGCCACAGTTTACAAGTAAATGATACTGTATGCAAAAGATTTAAAAGATTTGAGCAAAGTCTTTACTGGCATTGTAGATGTTGTACCTATCTAAATGTAGTGTATCACAAAGGATTTAAAAGATTGATTTTTTTTTTTTAAATTATTACAATGGATATAACTTTCTCCCATTTTTCTCATTCACTTTGTACTTTTCAGATAAAGATAGATAATCAAAACATCCAGGAAGTAACCCTTGATAGTCTACGGAAGTCTATTGGTGTTGTTCCACAAGATACTGTAAGTTCTATTAAGCATCTATAAATATCACTCCATTGGCCACATGATACCTTGCAAGCTTGAAAAGATGCGAGTGATTACATGCAGGTACTTTTCAATGATACTATTTTCCACAACATTCACTATGGTCGACTTTCAGCAACTAAAGAGGAGGTAATCTCTGATTTTCTATAATGGTCCCTCTATTTGCTTCTTGAATATCCAAAATTTGGCCGTGGAATGTCAAGTTGCTCCATTAACTTAATATGTTCTGTCTACAGGTCTATGAAGCTGCTCGACAGGCAGCAATTCATGACACTATCATGAATTTTCCTGAGAAGTATTCAACTGTTGTTGGAGAACGAGGCCTCAAGGTGACAGAGATGCTTGTTTATTTTATCTAGTGTATAACTATATTAAGCAGCAGTGCTTTTTAAATTAATAATTGTTTATAAAAATTAATCATGAGTAGCTATTAGTTAGATGACAGGTGACTCTAAAATTCAAATTATTTAATTACAAAAAAAATTTGGCCAATTTTTATTTACATAAAAGGTTAATCAAGATAATAAGTTGTATATATGGTGAATGGGCCTTTAAAAAGGTGTAAATATAAGCGGATACAATTCTTTATGCTTACTTGTACAGATAAATGGTCTACCTGGACTGAAATTATTATATAAATGCAGTCTAAAGGTACTCTGAAGATGTGTGAATGTAAACCCTACTTGCAGGAGTGATTTTTGAGACAGAAAATGTTTCATAACAAGGCCAAACAGACAGTTAAGCATAATTGAGGACAAAGTTGGGATTAAATTAACTTTTAAGACTGAATTTGAAACTCCCTGTAGATTTGAAATTGGAAAAAAAAATACAATGTGATCCGGCAAGTGTTGCTATTCCACAATTTCTTAAAAGTTTAGTGATTGGATTTGGATGACTTTCTTATACAGTTAAGCGGGGGTGAGAAGCAACGTGTTGCTTTAGCTCGTGCGTTTTTGAAAGCGCCTGCAATCTTGTGAGTATTCTGGTTATCCTATTGACTAGACTAGTCTTATCTTGTATGTAGTAGTATATTGTTGTCAAGCAGAATAATGAAAAAATACTTCTGGATTTTAAGTGATGAACTTCAGACTCAAGCAAATAAGGAAACAATCAATAATGATTAGAAACGAAACCCAACTCATGGATTTCAGGGGCAATAAATCAAAACCAAAGATGAAGAAAATAAGGAAACAAAATGGAGAAAAGAAAGACTAATGAAATTGGAATTAGTGTACTCTCACAAGGAAAATGACTGAAATTTGTTTAATCTTTAGTTGCTTCTTGTTATGGTTGTAGGTTGTGTGACGAAGCTACGAGTGCACTTGACAGCACAACAGAAGCAGAGATATTAAGTGCATTGAAATCTTTGGCAAATAATCGAACTTCCATATTCATTGCCCACAGGCTTACCACTGCAATGCAATGCGATGAGGTTAGCTCAATGTTTATGTTACTCATTTTATTGTGCTTTGTTTCAAGGCCTTACGGCTGATGTTCTTATCTACTCTTAAAATACCTTACGTGTTTTTTTTTCTAAGAACATTGTTCCACTATTCATGGACATCCAGATTATAATGTCTCAAAAAAAACTTAGCAAAAATGTCTTAGCCCAATTTTTGTAGTCATTTTCAGCTGTACAAAAAAAATTCTTATAAAAAATATTCATTGTTATCCTGAGTACTAATGTTATTTAAATTAATGGCAAAAAAGCCTAATTAGTTGATCATACAGCTATACTGTCTTATCATTTGATCCAGTATCATGGCCTAGGTGTAAAAATTAGCATATTTTAGTGACAGTGGTGTCATGGGTTTATTTGTAGGATCTTTAGAAAAAAAAAAATACATGTTTTCTGCTTGGGTCATGAAATTGGGTTAAATATTAAAGCAATTTAATTCCATAATCAGAAAATTAGGCTTTTTTATCACTAGTCTGAATGACATTATAGCAGTTAAGATAGAAGAGAGAAAGGAGAAGTAAGATAATATGGAGTGGAAAACTCATTTTTTCAACACACAAAACTACTTTACAACTAGAGAAAATGCTTTTTTAGAGCCCCATAGTCCCATAATGTTTAGAGTCTTAATAAAGATAGGAGCTTTATTTAGTTCCACAATATAGAATTCTTCATTCTTTCCTAAGATATTCAAAATATATTAAATATTCTATTTTCGGAGGATATTTATGGATTTCTTCTGGAATAAATCTTCTGGTGCTTTACATCAGATTCTAAATTCAATAGATATATGATGTTATCGTGAATCCTTATGTAGTTTTTGGCGTTTCCTATAAACTAAATGCTATTCATTTAAGCTTTTACACCCAATATTCTTTCAGATTGTAGTGTTGGAAAACGGAAAGGTGGTTGAACAAGGACCACATGAACTGCTCTTATCAAAGGCAGGAAGATATGCACAGCTTTGGGGACAGCAAAATAATACGGTCGATGCTATCGATGCAGCCATCAAAGTTGGGTCATGAAACCCACCAATCCATCCTCTTTTCTTCCTTCCCAGGAGTAAAAGTTGCGGAACAAAGAAGAGAATTCATTACTATTTATGGCATAATAGTAAGGACTTGTGTCTCATATTATGGTTCATATTGCTTGCCAGGCATATTGATGCATTCATTGGTCATATAGTGTTTAATGGGTAGATGTAGGGATTTTTGTCAACCACATTTTTCATTTATTGCCAATGTTGGCGTTTAAAGGCATCAGTTGGTTTTGGATGATTTTTTTTTGGGTTTAGACTGTTTTTTTTTTTTTTTAGTTTTGTTACATAAAAAAAAAACACTTAGTAGTTAGTTCACTTATTAATTGTGCTATTTGTCCTGTGATTAAAATTGCCTATAAAACTCATTTTTTAAGGTAATCTCTTTTGTGATTACACCACTTGATACAATACTCATTCAACCTTCAAAAAGGCAATTTCCTTTCGGTCTCTTGTGAATACAACCAACAAAAATCAAGGTAGTAGTGTTTATCTATGATGCAAACTCTTGCTTTATATCATCTTATGTAACTATTAATCACCTAATTCTTTGTTTAAAAAAAATATTAATCACTTAATACAATCAACATATTTGAGTGGTAAATTTGACAGTTGTCTTGTCAACTGACAAATTTTAATGTTTTAATCTCAAATTTTATGATAATTATGTTTTCAGTACTAATTTTTTTTACTATAAACTATATAGTTTATTATTTCTTGATTTTATAAATATAATCAACTATTATATATTCAAATTCAATTGATTGTTCCTGTCGATTCAAATTTACAGATTGTTTCAATGGACTACTATTACATATATAAAACTCAATAATACACAATATCATGTATATTCAAATTATATATATTTATTATCATATGGATTGTTTGGTAATTTTCATAAAATCTTAGGTTTTTAGGGTTAAGATTTCTTTTGAATACAATTAAGTGTTTTTTGAGCTAAATAAATATGTAATAGTCTAATCTATTCTAGCCTACGATAACATATAACACACTAGGGGCTTTGCGTGCCCTGACGGGCACGCAAATATGTATGTAGAATAAATAAGGGACTAAATTGTTAACTTAGTAAAAAAAGAGAGACTAAATAGTAAATTTTCTCTTATTTTTAATTTTATAGACTATAGTTTTAAACATGGACGACCAGAAAGGGATGGAGCCATATAATATAAGATAAGTTCACGAGTGGAGTTTTTCTTTTATAAATTTATGAACTTTTATGTTAATACATTATTTGTAAGTTTTGAAAATATAAATAAAATAAATTGTGAATAATAAGAAAATAACATTTTTTTACTTAAAGAAAAAGAAAAAGAATAATTGAGGATGTTATTTCATTTCACTCTTTTGTTTCGAATTTTTATTATATTTCTGTTAGTATACATTCTTTAGACAAAAGTGCAGATGGTATATGATTGGACAAAAGTGCAGATAGTATACATTCTTTAGTATACAATTTGCTATGAGATTCATCAATCATAAGAAAATGACAAATCTAATTTTTATATATCTTCTATTAAGTGGTATGTAAACAAAATTTATAATCATATCATATTTGTTATTAACTGATAATTAATATATCTAATAGTGATGCTAAATAATCTACGGTAAATTACACTTTAGTACCATGAGGTATGAGCCAATTTTCACTTTGGTAGCCTATTTTTTCAAAAGTGATATTTTAGTATCTTGTTTTATTTGTCGTTAACACTTTGGTACCCAAAACTCTTTTTTCGTTACTTTTTTACCCAAAAAAAACATGTGCAGGTCACATGCGCATAGTCAAAAACATGAAATTCTCCCTCCTAAACTCATTTCACGATTTAGTTTAAAAAACATGAAATCATCTGCCTTCAAGTACATATTGAATCGTGTTTTTTGGAGGTTGAATCGTGAAAATCTGAGTTTAGGATGGTGGATTTTGTGTTTTTGATTATACACATGACCTTCACGTGTTTTTTTTCGTTAAGAGGTAATAGAAAAAAAAAAGTTACCAAAATGCTAATGGCGAATAGAACAAGGTATCAAAATATCACTTTTGAAATAATAGGGTACCAAAGTGAAACCGGTCTATACCTCAGGGTATCAAAGTGTAATTTATCCGATAATCTATTATATTACATTTTTTGGGAAACTAAATTTTATAATTATAAGAAATGTATATATATATATATATATATAGAACTTTTACTTTGACTCCTTTATATAAGCTCTTTATTTTCTTTTGAATCATCACATGCATAGCTTTCTAAATGTAATATTCAAATGGCCAATATGAACAAGGAGAAAGGTCTCCATGCTGAAAATCTGCTTGATTTCAGAAGGTTAATTGACCATTCAACTATACATTGTCTATATATATATATATATGGTATTATTCCTTGTTTCCATTTCCAACCCAACATCAAAAGCCCACAAATGGGTAAGCAAATGACATAAATACACAAGCCAGCATTCTTATTTTTTCCACTATAATAATGTATAGGTACTGAAGTCTTTTTTTACTATTAGTGTATTAAATTGTATGAATTAAGATTTGATTTTTATTGAAGTGTTTGAAAAAGGTTATATCTATATACAATATTCAAGAATAATTAATTACTATTTATTTTGTTAAGAATTTTTGTTTGGTCAGTCATAAATATCATATTTATTGATAAAGATTATTCGATTGAATGCATGCAATAAAATGACAAGTTAAGATCTTTAAGGAGTCAAAAATTGAGTGGAAACCATCAAACTAATCAGAGAATAGAGAGTAATGAGAGTGTAAAAGAGAAGCCCTCATATAGGAGAGCCTAAAAATCAAGTGATCAAAAAGGGATTAAAAAAGTATAGGATAGCTAATGGGTTTTCAAGAAAATAATCAAACCATGATTTATTAATATATTAGACTTCTAAATCATATAAAACTATAAATAACTAATTTTTTAATATCTAAATTATAAAAAAAAATATTATCATTTAAAGATTAAATTATTAATTTATTTAAATTTTATAATTTTTGTTTTTTTAACGGCTGAGTTAAGAAATCATTATTTTAAATGATTAAATAATTAATTTACTATTAATGCTACAATAATGATGATTAGCTCATTTCTGTCTCTGTATTAACTTGTTTAAATTAGGCAGCATTCATTTTATCAGAAAGGGTCACTAAAAGTCATAGAAAACATCCAAGAAAAGATTGTGTTTACACTGATAAATGAACAAATCCTCCAAAAAATAAGTACATAGGAAACGTAGTTATGTACTTATGTGGGTTTTTGGAATTTGGTAAGTAGACATATATATGGCGGTGCCCACATCTTTACAAGACAGCCCAACGTGGGGCACCTCTCTGAGTCTCAATTTTAAACAAAATAATGTAATGTACCCAAAAAAAAAAATACAATATAAGTGTAATTTTATGAAAATTAATTAAAACTATGAAAATTCCATTTATATATTTATATTGAATTGTCTCACAATTTATAAAGTATACTCTTAATGGTCTTTCTAATTAGTGGTATAAGGCTTGACGCTTTTTTAAAAAAATAGTTTTATAAGGATATTGGTTATACTTTAAATTTCAAACATAAAAAAATTGCTATTTAATCTTTTAAATTATTATTTTTGAGCCTTTTAAAAACTTCTTTTTATCTGAACAAATTTCTTGTCTTTAGACAAATCAAGACTCGAGTAAAAAATAAAATTTTGCAAGTAACTATTAATCAAATATTGATATTTTGATCATCTCCTACAATCTCAAGACATGATGCCATGGTAATATAAAGTTTCCAATGTTATAAAAAGTAACAAAATGGCTCTCTATTATTTAATATTATTGTATCACACTATTATTTTGCAACGAATAAATTGTACTTAGACGAATAATAACCATATATATATATAAGAAAAATTATTAAAGCAAAAAGCATGATGATTAATTTGAATAACATTAGTGCTGGTATGTGTAGGTGCAGATAGACAGTAAGACACATGATGTGTTTGGAGTTTGGGAATAAAATGACAATGAATGAATCACATGCATGGATCATGTTAAGGAATCCAGGAAGGAGGGCCTCCTAGTCTTCCAAACACAAATAAAAACACTTTGAATTTAATTTGCAGAAAAGGGAAAAAGCATAACCACATAAATCTTTAAAGTCATCCATGGATTGTTGTGATGAAAAATGGAAATTTGAATGTGCATTTATATCATCGAGCGCGTTTAGTACATGAATTATCTTTCTTTTATTATCAATAATTACATTTCTAGAAAAATGATTATAAAAAAAATATTAAAACATTTATTTGAATGAGTGATAATATTATTGAGATTCTTTTATAATACATTTAATAATGTTATATTCTTATATTTGATTAAATTTTCATATTTCTGAGAATGTTTAGTAATATTTTAAATATACTCTTACTTATATAAAGAGACCACTCAAATGTTCCTTCGAACTATATATGAAGTATTAAAGTAGAATATAGTCAAATATCAAAATATAATTTACTTTTTTGTTTCATGGCACCAAAGACAAGTTAGAGACATATATATATAGTTAGAGGCTTCACAAGCTTTAAAAGCTCAACAAAATTATGTGGTCTAGTTAATTAATAAATAGTAATTATTATGTCATGTATAAATACGCATAATTATATATTTAATGAATACACACAGATACACAATATATATATACATATATATATATACATTAACGTATATACTTGTATTATGTTTATATTAGCCTTCATTGTGAATTCAAGTCCTTGAAGATTTGTCACATTTCCTCCAGGGCTTAGACTTTAACTAGTGCTGTCAAATCAAATAATTCAATGACTTCTTACCAAAAATAATAATAATAATAATAATTCAATGACTTGCATGAGTTTCATTTTTGCTAAGATGAGTTTTTTTTCAATAAAAAATGGTATAAAGTATTTTTTTTATTGAATATTCAAATAATTATACTTTAATTTTTTTATAAGAATATAATATACTTTAATGTTAACATAGCTCTAAGATAGCCATATTCATAAGTACGTAATAATGTATTATCTTTTGAAAAGAATCAATAATACAAAATTTATTTGTATTTACTATACATGAATTAAAAAATCATTGTTATATTACACCAAATTGTTGAATACAATCTAAAATATGAAAAAAAAAAAAGTTTAATCATTGTAGAAAGTTTTAAAATTATAAAGAGTAATTAAAATTTTCGTTAACTTCACAATTTATGTAAAACAATCAATTTATCCATTTATTTGTAGAGGTGTTATTGGTTTATTTTTATTGCACTTGATGAGAACTTTCAAAAATTAAATGATGAAGAAGAAAAACATAAAAGCAACCAAATTTCTTATTGTGTGTCACCAAACAAAAAATTCTTATTGTGAAAAAAAAAATCCTGGCTTATGATTTGACTATTTTGTATACCTAATAAAATAAGTGCTATGACTTCATTTGTCGCAGCCCTAGACCCTAAACCAATGACATGCCACCAACAGACAAAATCATTTTCATGCCTTTATCCTTTCCAACATGTTACTAAAATTCATTTATAAGTTGTGTCTAACGCATTATGATCTCCATAAAATAATGAGCCTAAAAGCCACACAATGAGATGCAAAGCCTTATCATACAAGAGAAAAAAAAAACATTAATTTTTAGTTTGCTTTTGCATGCATATCATATCAATTAAATAAGCAATAGCTTATACCATGTGGACGGTGGAGTAAGTTAGTTAATAACACTTCTTTGTTTGTTTGTCCAAACACTACAAAGATAATATTTTAAGTAATTGAGTTAAATTATTAGGGTTTATTTATAGTTAAAAATATTCTATTTATTGATGCTCAAATACCTAAATTGGTCTCTAAAATTTGGGGCTAGTTGTAATTTGGTCCTAAAAGTTATTTTTGTCTCTAATTAGTTCCAAAATGTTCGAGTCTAATTCATAATTACTCTATTTGTTCATTTTTGACTTGTTTGCCGTCATTGGAACTTGCGGCCATCTAAAGATAGAGCCATCATGGTTTTCCATTGCAAGAGCAAACAAAAAGAAATAGAGACATTTTAAGTTTGAAGAGTAAGAAGGGATCTAAAGTTTGAAGAGAAATGGTGTAGGAAGAAGAGAAGGAAAAAAAAAAAAGGGAGGATGTGGAGAAGAAGAAAAATTGAGAAAGAAAAAGGGGAAGAATCATTATTTTTTTTCAACTCAGCTAGATAACAAAAAAAATGAAGGAATTGGATGGTTGGAGCAATTTGGAAATCAATTCAAATATTTGGGATCAATTAGAGACAACAAATATTTTTAAGATCAAATTGTAACTATCCGCAAATTTTAGAGACCAAGTTGAATATTAGATATTCTTTATTAATAAACTAGATTTTATTTGAGATAGCTTTACTCACTTGAAAGATAGTTTATCTTGGGTTGGGTTGATGAGTTATAGTTATAGGGTACATTCTGCTTTCAAATTAATAAGATATGAGCAAAGATTGATAAGAGGGGAGATATACCTTTGACAGTATTGGATGCCTTGTATATATTGGTCTATCATACAACTTGTGATATAAATAAATTATTATGTAGTTTAATCTTATTCATTAGATTGTTAAAACTTGTGTTATGAATAAATTGTCATGTGATATAATCTTATGCATAGGAGTGTTCATTGGGTTGGGCCAACCCGCCAATCCGCTAAAACCAACCCAACTCATTAATTTGGGTTGGTTTGGGTTGGGTTGGCGGGTTAGTTTGGGTTCAAAAAGTTGAACTCGTTATGGTTTGGGTTGGGCTGCGAGTTTCAAGATTTTGAGTCCGCTCAACCCAACCCAACCCACCGGCCCGCAAAAATATTAAATAAAAAATAAAATTAATTTTTTATTTAGTTAAAATTATATTTTAATATCACAAATAATATTATTTTTACAATTTGGTCAATTAATAAATTTTTATTCTCAATTTAGTCCATAAAAAACAAATTGTGAAGGACCAAATTAAAGAAAAAAATTAAGAAGGACCAAATTTTTTATAAAATAAATATATAAAAAATAAAAAAACTAGTATGGGCCAACCCGTCAACCCAACCCAAACCAACCCACTACTGTTTGGTTTGGGTTGGTTTGGGTTGACTCAATTATTTTCTTTAGCCCAACCCAACCCGCCAAATAAATTAGTGAGCCCGAACCAACCTGCCCTAAACCCAACCCAACCCAGCCCATGAACACCCCTACTTATGCATTAGATTGATCATACGGTTAAAAATAATGTAACAATTAATTACATTTTAAATAAATCAATAAAATAATATGAAGAAAATTTATTTTTGACTCCTACAATATAATATTAATAAGTTTACATAATAATTCTAAACTACAAAATTAATCATTAAATTATTATTGAACAAAACTTATTTTTCTCGTACTTGGACTATAAATAATGAAAATGAATCTATAGAATTTTAGAATTCAAATTTTAAAATTTATGACTGAATATCGTTAAATTCTTCTGATTCATAGACATAAATAACTTTTTAGTTTTTATATATTTATATTATATAATTTTTACCTACTCTAAGAAATTTCCTCAAATATATATAATTGAATAGAAGTATGAGGCGTGACTCGTGAGTGTCTAAGGAATATATACCAGAGTAAATACCTCTAATTTTGAGATCTTTTTTATGACCTTATGACCTATGAGATAGTTTCATGGATGAGTAATATTGCATTTATCATGAAAATAGTCGCTCTTGAGTACACGGAATCTTAGGCTATGTTTAGGAGTTTTAGTGAGGATGGAGAGGAGAAGACATTAATGGACACTAATAGAGTGGAGTGGAAAGGATATTAATGGACTGAGTAGATATGTTGTTTGGGAGTTTTTAGTGAGGACAGGAATGAAGACATGATAATCTTGTCATAAATTAATAATATTTGAAATAATTTTATACATTTTGGTCCCTGAATTTGTACTAAATAATATTAGGGTTTAGAAAGATCAATAATATTAATAAAATCATGGGGTATAATTGCCTTAAAATTTTTAAAGTTGTCCTCTCCATCCTTGGCACCCCAATTTGGGGGGTCAGCAAAAATTAAATTTTGGGGTGCCAAGTCCATTCCTCTCCTCCCTCAAAAAACATCCAAACAATAATTTTTAATTTTTTGTCCCTTTCACTCCTCTTCATTCTCCCTTTGACACTCCATCCAAACACACCCTTAAGGTTCATTTTCATATGCCATGAGGCTTAGAGTACATTGGTTAGTTTGGGTTTAGGCTGAATTCATGCCCCAATCCAATTCTAGATGAAACCTCGCTCAAATGAAAGAAAATAGATATGATCTTTTAGATGATATTACAAGAGTAATACCTACTACATCTTAATTAATCCTTATTTTTTAGATAATATTAACATAAAATGTATATATATATATATATAAGTATCTTTGTTAGATCATGAGGTCAACCTGCATAATTTGATTGAATCATTTTTTTTTTATAAAAAGTGTAATTCGAATGAACTCACTCTAGTAACTTGATTTGACGATTTTGAGTGGATTTGGGTTAAGTTAGACTTGAGTTTGCTCACTCTATCTTTTATATATAAAAGATAAAAGATTTGTTTCATATGTTGATATTAAAAACAGTGACATAAATCAAATGAAATAACATTTTAAGAATCAAAATGGAACAAATGTGAAAATTTAAGGGCCAAAACATAACAAAAATAGTTTTAAGACCAAAAATGAAATTAATCTCATAATTTGAAAATGAAAATGAGATTTTGACCAATTATATATGTGAATATATATTTTTAATTTTATTCAAAAGATAATCCTTGATTTTTTTATCAAATAAAAAGAAGTTTGATCTGCGGCATATCTCGGCAGCCTTCTCTGCCTCGTCCCATGCCGCATTGGTATAATTTTTTCCGCTAGAAAGAGAATGATTTAGGGTGTGTTTGGATTATAAGTATTTAATGAAATGATGATTTTGTGTAATGAAATGGTAATGAGAGAATTATGTAATGAAAATGGTGTTTGGATTAGTTTGAGATGTAATGAAAAAAATATGATGTGAAATTATGAAAAATGGTATGTAATAATGGTGGTTGATTAAAATAATTATATAGGTTTTTTTAAATTAAGGTAGAATTGATAATTGATAATGGAATAAGATAAAAATAAAAAAAATAATATTTTGACTTTGGCAAAACACCCTTTCGTGCCCCTAACGTTTGTAGTGATTTTCAGTTATGCCCCTAACGTTTCATTTTGTTCACACGTGCCCTCAATGTGAAACTAACGTTTCAATTATGCCCCCAATTTTGACTCAATGCCCATGTGGCAATTGTTTTTACTTATGTGTCATTTTTTTGTCTACGTGACATGATGACTGGACATTCCTATTTTTTATTCCACTGTGGCATGATGACTGGATTTACATTTTTGAAAATAAAAATTGAGTAAACTAGCAAATCAGTCTCAGTCCCTGGATTTACATTTTTCATCATTTTCATTCATTTTAGTCCCAAATCCTCAAAATAAAATTGTCAAGTGTCCCAAAACTCTTCCAAATATTCCAATTTAGTCCTTAAAAATATTAAAAACCCTAAACCCTAAACCCCATTATTTTCAATTCCCCTTAAAGTATTAAAATTAAGGGTAAATTACACTTTGGTACCATGTGGTTTGGTTATATTTCACTTTGGTACCATGTGGTTTAAAAAGTGACACTTTGATGTCCTGTGGTATTCTCCGTTAACACTTTGGTACCATTTTGAAGTTATTTTGTAATTTTAACCATAAAAAATTTTACAAAAATTATATATATATATATATATATATTCGTCACTTGTTCTTTAATCACAACTACAAAATTTTAAATAAATAGAGTACACATGACAAAAACTGAACACTTAGAAATAATAGTAAATAGAGTTATTTAGTCACAAATAATACACAAACCAAGCTTGTTGGTCTAATAGTTAGCTCACTAGTTTGGTCAAATAAGTGCCGCTGATTTGAATAAAATTAATTAATTTAAAAAATTATAAAATACTATTGTTAAAATTTTTTATTAAATTTAATAAAATTTTATTAAATTTTATAAAATACTATTATTTATATATATAGATATGGGGAGGCCCAACGGCCTCCCTTAATACATTGAAATCGTGCCCATGGGGCACGATTTCAAGGACTGACGCATGATATGTCAGTACTGAAATTGTATTTGCAGAGCGCGATTTTAAAGTAAAAATTAAGTATTAAAATCGAGTTCAGCGGATGCGTATCCCATTTGGGGAAATAAAAAAATTCGTTGGGTATCGAGATACATAATATAATTTAGTGTATTATTTTAATAAAAAAAACCGTATTTTCTCACCTTTTTAAAATGTAACCTTTATCAAATAAATAAAATTCAAGAAATTATATATTTTTTAGCTTAGAAAACAATGGCAATTTAGGGGTTAATGAACATAATATTTATCAAATAAAAGGCATTTAGAGTCGGTTAATACTTAATAGTTAATAATCACAAGTAGTTTTTACTCAAAAAGAAAAAATTAAAAGTACTCTTGATATTCTTAACGTATGAGGTCATTTTTAGTTTTTAATGTTTTTTTTTTGTCAATTATACCCTCAACATTTCCCATTTAAGTCAATTATACCTCAACCCCTCACTAATTATAGAATAGTCCATAATGTTTGTCATTTTTAATGAATATGTCCTTAGAAGCCATTAACAACCCTCTCTCTCTTACCCTAAAACATCACCACCACACTTCATCATTATCGTCCACTCTGTCCTCGTTTCTGTCGACATGGTCCTTTTTGTCGTCGTCCTCATCTTCCTGGTATTCCCTAAATGACTTCGTTCTCATCCCTTTTCCTCCCCTTACAACCGCCTTTCTCTCAAAAAGAGTTTTGAAATTACTTTACTTCTCAATTTCAATGATCACGGCAGCACTGCCACCGGAGATTGTGTATTAACGTCGGGAGTTAGAGCTATTGGTATTTCTACTCGATTTCTTTGTATTTGAGGCTCACTGGCGATTTTGTGTGTGGTTGCCAGAACAGTGAAAAACAGAGGAAATAGATTTTTCGGGTTTCTCAATATATAGCAGGGGCTAGTTCGTTAAAGATGACAAACATTCTAGATTGTTTTGTAACTAATTAGAGACTCGTGTGAAAGAAAAATCTTGAGACAACAGAGGATTTCTAAATAATGAAAACTTAAGGACCTTAAAACAAAAAAAAAATGTTGAGTGGGGTATAATTGACTCAAATATGAAATGTAGGGGATATAATTAACAAAAAAAAATATTGGAAGTATAACTAAAATAACCTCATATGTTAGGGGTATTAACACTACTTTTTACTAAATAATAATAATAATAATAATAATAATAATAATAATAATAATAATAATAATAATAATAATAATAATAATAATAAGGGTCCTTCTAACATTTGCCTTAAAGGCACATGTTAAAGTTTCTTTTAATTAATCAAATGAATTTTTAAACATTAAAAATTATTTTTTAAATAACTTTTTATAGATTTCACACATTGTAGATAAATTCTAATAATAATAATCACAAGCAGTGCCCTTCTGGTCCATAATTTTCTCCGCCAGACGAATCACTAACCTCAAACCCTATATATACGCTCCCATATTCAGCACTTTCAATGTACAGAAACCAGAGAGAGAAAGATAAAGAGAGAGAGAGAGACTATAAGATGTATGATACATATCTTATATCTATGAAGTAAGAGAGAGAGAGTTGAAAGGACAACCCCACATCTCGTCTCTACAATCCTCTTTCCTTCTTTAATTTCTCTCTTTTCTTTTACAGTACTTTTACAGTACACTATACATGTAGCTTCTTCCATTTTATTTTTATCTACTTTTTTAATACATGTGATTGTGTGTGTGAAACCAAGGGTCTCTTTCACAGCTTCACCCAAAAAAAAGAAACAAGAGAGAGAGAGAGAGAGAGGATGGACTTCGGAGAAGAAACAAGAAAACTACTGGAAAACACACACACAATCACTCTCATCATGACATGGCCTTCTTCTTATGCTTCTCACTATAAGTTTGTAACTTCTCATTCTCTCTCTCTCTCTCTCTCTCTCTCTCTCTCTCTCTATATCTATATCTATCTATATATGTGTATAGAAAATATTGAAAATCTATCTGGCTGTAAGAGTAAATGAATTCATTCCCCTTTTAATTGAAATTGTTGATATTTTAATTTCTTTTGGTAACAGTGCTTTCTTTGCCCGATTTGTGTGGATACATTTGAGATCTTCAATCGCTTTCTTCCCTTCTTTATCTAACTCTCATGAAGACAGTGACACTTCCTCTCTTTCTCTCTCTCCTCTCTGCTTTCGTTTTTTTCCCTTTTCATTATTTACTACTACTCTGTGTGTCTCTCATTATCTCATGTTTGTTTGATTTAATTAACATATTTATTTGTATATATGAGTATATGACTCCTTAATTTCCTCTTCTAATTCATGTTTTCTTTGATTGCCCCATTAATTTTCTCTCTCCTATTGCCTTCTTTATTTCTCTTATCTCGGCAGTGCTTCTGATCCTCATTTTAGTTCAGATTGGTAAAGCTGTAAGATTATTTATGTCTCTTCAATTAATTTGATTTATCTTATATATTAATCTACATATTTGCCACTTTAATTTTCTGCTTAGGTATAATTTATCAATGTCACATTATATATATATATTATATATATATATATATATTGTACCTGTATTTTGATCAAAGGAAGTATCTTTGATTTTAGAATAGTCTCTCACCTTCATGAGATATGGTATTTGCATGGTTTATTAATTAATTGGTGTATGGTAAGTTGGTAACCAAATGATTAAAGAGATCACAAACAAGGGTACCCATTTTGATCTTTAGTAATAAAGCCAAATTATGAATGTTTATGAGGAAATTTTGTATTTTCTCCAATAATGTTCTTAGCTAGCTTCAATTAAAACATAGGGTTAATTAGGGCTCTTTGTAGACTTGTTTTTCAATGTTTATTTTGGGTTTCACTTAGCTTGTATTATCAGTTGTAGAAACTGAAGTGGTATGGTCTGAAATTGGTGAAATTTTGTTCCTTCTTAGGGAATATTATAGAAGAATGTATATATATATACACACACATGCAATTGTAATGGCTGTTTTATGAAAATTCTGAAATGGGTAGGGTTTGAATATTGCTCTTTCATAAGAAATATATATAGTTCCTTCAATTCTCTAGAGAAACATTAGTTTTTATCACAAATATGAGTTTAAAAACATTGTTGCATACTCTAATCCATTCAAACATATCGGCATATATATCATATATGAATTATTTTGTAAAATTGATAGCGAAATTTGAGGTCTTCTTCTTGACACACAAGAATTCTCTAATTAATTGGTTACTCTAACTGAACTGCCAAACTTTCCTGTAAATTCTTTGTAATTATCTTGGAAAATTATTACCTCATCATTTCCTTAGTTACTGTTCTCAAATATCCCTCTCAATTTTGGTTAAGGAATGAGTATACATACAAAATTTTTGCTGAATCTATGCCTTAAGATTAATCGATGATCAATACATATATATATATATATACAAGGAATGGTTTAAGAGAGCTTCCTTCAGTCCACTCATGGATGGGTGAAGGGTTTGAATTAGCTGCTGACTCATTCATTCAAACACAATAGAACAAGGTTCTTGATGAGATGCTATTGTGAATGTGTGAATGATGCAGGAGGTAAATTTCATCCTTTTCTTTTCTGTGCTTGGACTGAAGGGAGCTCCCTTTCACTGTTATTTGTATGTATATCAATTTCAATTTTTAATTATCTTCTCTTTAATTTGCTTCTTCTTGTATATATTATATATGGTCTCTTTTTCAATTCCCTCCCTATCTTAGTACTCTCTTAACTATACATTATGCATGTTTACTAATCTCTTATGTACTTTCTGATCCATTGCAGCAATTTCCCCTTCTCTTTAATCTTTATTATATAAATGATCCCCTACTTTTTGGCACTAAATATTATTGTTCATGAATCTCATGTGTGCTCTTTGGACTTTTTTCTTGAATAGACACAGTCTATAAAGACCAAGTCATTTTCTAAATGTCACCCATGAATTATTGAGATTTAACAGTAAAAAGTTGCAATTTTTGTGCCTGCTGTGGAATTCCCAGAAGCATACAGTGATTGGTGAGCTTATGTTGGTTGAATTGTTCAATTGAATTAATTATTTGAATGTTCCAATCCAATTTATCATCCTAATTATTGATCTTCTCTTTTTGTTATCTTCTAATTTAATGCATGTATTTGATGAAAGTCATCTTTATATATAATACCCAAAAGCAAGATTTTCCCTTGATTTTATTTCTTCTGGTGATAGATTTGAGTTGGATCCTGTTTGTTGTGTTTTCTTTTCTTTGATGTCTCCATATTCATACCATAAAACTTGTGGCATGTGGGTTACTCCATATTTATAGTCTCATCCAAAGTAATATATAGAGCTAATTGTAATAATCTGTATGATGCTTGTCTTACAATTGTTTGGTGGTAATGTAATATTTTCACGGATCTTTTATTGACAGGGCTTATTTTAGTATTGCCGAATTACAATTTACAACCTCTCTAGACAAAACCTATATATGTCCACTTATGTAACATAAGGTACGCATCACAATTCTCAAAACTTTAATTTAATGTGCATATACATACATTTTGTGCCACAATTGCATAAATTTTTTTTTCTGGCTTGAGATCTTGTGAGAAACCATTTTTGGTGTTAGTGTGGTATATATATATATATATATATATATATATGGATAGGAAACTAGGAAAGGATAAGATATAATGCATGGTGGATAAATATCAACCTGGTTATTTTATGTTTTTGGGCTATAATATGAGAAAAATTGTGCCTACTGATGTCTCTCATACTAATGAAGACTTCTCACTTCCTATATATATATATATGATCTTCTAACAAATTAATTAAAAATTTCGTGATTGGTTTTGGTCTATTATTGATCTGTGTGGATCTATGGATTTCACTCAATAATTGAGTGGTGTCAACAATAAAAAGTGAAAAGTGAAAACTTTAGCATGGTAGATTCTCTCGAGTTATGTTTCAAACACCAATTGATTGTGGAATGTGAAATACAGTAGCTTTTTTGGTCAATTAATTTCTTGTGCATTTATGTGGAGGATGACTTTGTGCAAAATTATCTGACTTTAGATAAAAGTCTAACATATTTACTTGTTTTTGGGGGTATGGCATAAATAGATTCTAAACAGAGTTGGTTTTAAAAATATATACTACATATTAGGCTAATTACAAATAAATGTTCAAGTATTTCAAATATAACTGATTTACTTGAAAAAGAAAGAACTTCCTGAAACTGTCATTGCAGTTTCGATAAGAGTGTCTTTTGACCATGTGTATGACCCTAAAATATATATGCATTCCACATAAATTCTGAAAAAGAAAACTTTGAATGCTGGATATATTGGGTCTGGAGTTTCTTTGAAGATGAAGTTAGAGGGATATAGGAAGAGATAGAGAGAGAAATTTAAAACTTTACAAATAGCTAGCTAGAACAATTTGGTTAAAAACTTAAAATACACTAATCTTTTATTATGGAGAAAATTTTATGAACTTTGAAAAGTAATGAAAGATCTAGTGAAATTTTAATTGTGTGCAAGAAGAAACTTTTTTAGTTGAGTTTTTATTAAAAAATTTAATATATATATATATATATATAAATTTTATGTTAAATATAATAATAATAATTATAAGAGATTTAGTTTTTCCTTTTTGAAAATTTGGAGAATCACCAATAAGTGGTTAAATAGAGTTTTATAGACATTTCAATTATTCTCCTAATAAGGTCTTTAGGTTTAAGTTTGTTGAAGATACTCTTGTGGAGTGTTGGGAGATCATATATGATTGTTTTAGCTAGAACAAAGAATAATCTAAAATGGATTGTTGAAAAAACCAGCTTGCATGCTCATATCATAATCATAGTGATTCCAAAAAAGAAAATTGAGAAAATCCTAATTCCTAAATGTTAGGGTTTTGGATTCATATGGAGAGAGAGAGAGAGAGGAGGCAAGAATGAAGAAACATTGATAGCGGTGTTGTAATGTGTCGGTCACTTTATTCCAAAACACAGTCAAAGCCACCAAGGTTGGCAATACAGATAACGTTAACACTTAACACCAACATTCATTATTATTATTATTATTATGGCTTAACCTTACCTAGCTACTAGCTTCCATAACCAATAATGCATGCACTTCCATCACTCTCACTCCTTCTCACTTATTCATTTTGTTCCCTTAATTTCTCTATCAATCTCTTCTCAATTATTCTATATATATATATATATATGTATGTATATATATGTATAATTCTCACAAGGATTTTTATGATTAATTAGTGTTCTAAAGTTTCATATATATTGGTTTAGGTATTGGAAATATAAAAAAATTACTTTTCTTTCTAAGCTTGTCAAGAAATATTTTTTTAATTTTTATAGGTCAAAGTGTCATTTTGGTCCTAAATGTATGACCTAATGTTCATTTTGGTCCATTATGTTTCAAAATGTTCAAATTGGTCCTAAATGTTAGCAAAATGATTCATTTTGGTCCTAAATGTTAGTAAAATGTTTCATTTTGGTCCTAAACTATTAAATTTGATCATATTTCTCTTGTCTCTCATTTCAAGTTCAAAGGACTTGTTAAGAGGAACGCGTAACTCTGAATTCATCACATTCGAATTTGAAACAAGAGAGATATGATCAACTTTGCTTGTTTGACCATGAAACGAGAAGTTTACTTTTAGGATCGATTGACCTCATTTGTTGACGGCTCCAACTGGATAGAGAAAGTACTCTTCAAGAACAATACATACTCTGAACTTATCATGTTTGAATTTGAAACAAGCCATATTCAATTGTTGGGACCAAAATGAAATATTTTGCAAACATTTAGGACCAATTTGAACATTTTGAAATATAATGGACCAAAATGAACATCAGGGCATACATTTAGGACCAAAAAGAACCTTTAACCAATTTTTATATATCTTTATCACAAAAGAACAGTAGTGATTGAATTTTGTATGATTACGAGAGTTTTGATCGGAAGAACTTCACTTTTTTTTAGATAATTTTAATAAATAATATCTTAAAAATAAACAAATAAAAAATAGAGAAGAGAAAATAACATAAAGATAACAAAGGTATTTTAATCAAACAAAAATAAATGAAAATAAAGTTAATGTTCCCTAAAAATTACAAATTTGGTTTTGTTTTTCTGTTACTTTTTATATTTCCAAGATCATTTATTACTTCATTGATAAACCCTTCCGAAAACATGGTTGGACAGGTAGAGAATTAAGACTCTTTGGAAATTTAAACTCCTTGTAGACTAGTAGTGCATTAGTGCATATTTATTGGAATTACAATGGATCAAATTCTTTGATATCCACTTGTTCTTACTGTTTTTATATTGTCCATTTTGTTATGATGTTAATTCGAAAATAGGTTAATGCGTAAGACATTCACATTATAATTATAATATGCAAAAAAAAATAATATGATTTAAGTAATATATACAAATGAATCAATAATTAAAATTCTACTGACAGCAGGAGACAACACAACACAGAAACTGAAGACCAGAATGGATCCAACAAACAAACAAAAGACCATCTTCTCTACATGGCATGTCATTATCTAATTCATTGGAGGTAACGTGTGTATATTTATTTATTTATTTTGCTGTATTTAACTATTTATCAACAACCTACCTACCTTGGAACTATGCTTATTTAAGTACAATTAAAACATTAATCAAAACCTGTTTTGATCATTATTTTGAATTAGGAGCTGGATGACTGGCAGTTTGTTTCTTTAGGCAATATTTGTTATTATAATTTTTTTATTAAAGATAAAAATTATAATAGTACATGATAAGCTCATTGTTTGGGGGAAGAATCTGATAGAATTATTTAAAGATTAATTTAAGGGATTTTGTTTTGAATTAGGGAAATGCTAATAAAAACACTATTGGTATAGCTATCCCCTTTTCTGCCGTTGGATTATCTATGGATTGAGAAAAGCATGCTCTTTTCTTTCACTTTTCCTTTTCGATTTAAATGACATAAGAAAGAGAAAGAAATAAAAAAATAAATTGCAAGCTATAGGGAGTTTTGCAGCAAAACTCTTTGAATTAAACGAAAACCTGCAATTCTTGTCACCTTTAATGGGGTTTAAGCCTCAGCTTGGAACTTGGACCTACATATAGCATTCTAGTTGTTTTGACATTCGTGACCCTTATTTGTTTTCCCTCCAAGAAAAAATTTAATTTTGTGAGATTATATTTATAATCAATTTTTATTCTTTAAAACTGAGTATAACTTCTCTATAATAAATTTAGCTGTCTATATCTATACTATATTACATGGCTCCACCCTTTATGGTTGGTCAAAAATAGTGAATTAAAAAATTAAAAAAGAAAACAAAAATCACTCACTCTCTCTCCCACTCACTCTCCCCACTTCTTTAAAAAAATACAAAAAACAATTAAAAATTAAAAATGCCACCACTCTCTCCTCACTCACTCTCTCTATATGAGGTAATTTCAAATTGGTCCTAAATATTTTGTAATTTCTCAAATTGGTCACAAACTTACTCTTTTATCAATATAAAAATTTAATATAATTTTCAACTTTAAATCTATTCAAACGTTACATGCATATTGGCGTGCCCTAACGGGCACGCCAAGCCCCTAGTATATATATATATATATATATTAGAATTTACTTTATCTTAGATTTTAGAAGAAGTAACTAGATAATATTGAGCATTCGAGTAAACTAACCAGGTGTTTGAAAGATCACTGAATAACTCAGTTTTAGAAAAATTGCAATATAGTTTAGTCTATGAAAGAATAAATTAGTTTATTTATTAATTTTTTTAACGAACTAAACAGTATATCATTTGATTCTTTCAGGGACTAAACTGTATATTTTAATCTTTGAATAATTAAATTCAATTCAGTGATATTTCAATTGAGACCAAGTTGTTAGATCATTCTTGAGTTATCGAGTTATCGAGTTATCTACTTGTAGAATTTTAATTGAAAATTTGACACTGAAGACTTAAATGTCCTCAAGTCTTGTGTCATATATAATATTCTTAAATTGTTTTGTCTTGCCGACACATATAATGACATGAACAATTTGCGTTTCAAGGGTTATTTTGTTAGCAAAGCCATTTTGTAATTGTTTGTGATCAGAAGAATTTTGTAATAAGTATGTAAAGAATTTTATATAAATTTTTACAATTAATACTTGTAATAAAAGGAATTAATATTTGAAAATACGTACGCATGTCATGTGTAAGGCTTTCAAGAAGTTAAGTGAAGCAACGAATTAAACTAATAGGTTGAGGAGATCGAGATGCAAGTACGCTCTAACTGGATTTCTTAATTTCTTACTTACTTTTCCACTTAATATTTTGTTTTTATATAGTAATAAGATATTTAGAGAAATGGGCATGTGATTGGGCCTTTCTTTTCCCTTAATTAATTTGTATTCAAATATTTTTAATTAAATTCTTTTTAATTAATCTCAATTCTCAAGTGGATTTATCCCCAACTTCTGATCTGTCTGTCTATTTCTTAGAATCTGCTAATTTTTTTATAGACTCTGTTTTTGAGTGCTGATGTGATTACAATGCATGAAGGACCACTGTACTCTTTTATGTCATTTCTTTCAAACGTTCACCTTTTAATATATGCGTTACATGGCACGTGTTTTAAACCCATTTGTCAAATAATTAATTTTCTTGGGAGGAAATTCATTCATTGGCACAAAGGGAAATTTGGGTAGAGAATCTTGGGTTAATTAATTTGGTAATTACAGCTTACAAGTAACAATTGTTTAATAAACTGTGGTGGTTGGTTTATGAATTATGATCACTGAGAGACTTATGTTTTTTTTCTCTCTACCTCTTCCTATCTATCTCTAAAGTCTAAAACAGCATCAAATGTCACCCACCACAGTTTAAAAGATCCAAACCTCTAATTAATTAAGGTGTGTTAGTTATCATGTTTTAATACTTGAAAATAGAAGTTAAACATACATCATGACCTTTTTATAGATTGTCATTTTAATTTGTGCATCTTTTTTGTTTGTTAAACCTCATTTCATTAAAAAACTAAAACTGAAGTACATAATTAGAGTACATGAACCAAACAAACATAGGGATAAAAGATAAAAGGTATTTTAAAAAACTTAAACTAAAGTCATTATGCAAATAAAGCGACAACGATCTTCCACTGAGCAACTGCTTTATATCTTGAATGATGTTCTAATGCTGGAAAGAAAGAGCTATTTTGTCATGGAGTGCCAAAGCAATACCCCGACTGTAGACTAAGCCTGTGAGAGCATAACTTGAAGATTCTAAAGATTGAGCTATTTCAGTTCGAAAGAATTGAAGTGAATAAAGAAATTTGGAGATACCTTTATTCAACCGAACCAAAGAGATTCTCTCTATTTTGACAAATGTGAGAGTGGCAAGCAGAATCCAACGAAAACCTTTTCGTTTGAAAGTATATAGAAGAACATAAGTATTATGATCCTGAAAAGGAATATTGGATGGAAATGGAGAAGGATGCGAAAGAAAAGATGAAAGGTGATTATGGGTAGGTAAAGGAGGGGTGAGAGAACAAATTTCAGAGCACACTTGCTGTGATTTATAAATGATGGTATCCGGAGCAAGCATTTCTCCACGAAAAATCACACCATTACGGGCTATCCAAATATTATAGAGAATTGCTGCTACTTGGAGAGACGTTGCAAATTGTGCAATTGAACTTTGATCACCAGAGAGAAAGATAGAAAGAAGCCACTTTGTATATGAGACTGTTGTCAAAGTATCTGATCAAAAGTTAAGATTCAAACCAAACCAGACAGCTCTTGCGAAGGGACATTGAAAAAACAGATGAAAAATTGTTTCTTCAGACGAGTAACAAAAAGGGCATTCAACAGATGTTGGAACATGATGATGCCGCAGAATGCTTTTCGTGGGCAAAATATTATGAAGTAACTTTGAGGAAACCCATTTAGAATATAGAGAAGTTGGATTGGCAAAGATTTTCCAATATTGTTTTGCAAGTAAAGCCTGATTAACCAAATATGAATTTTTAAGACCTATTCCTCCTATATTGCGAGGCTGAAAGAGACGCAAACGATTCATTAAATGGATTGAAGGGCGATCTCCTTTAAAACCCTAGAAGAAATTAGACGAGATAGCATCAATCTGGGATGTATACTTTATGGGAAAGGCTATAGATGAAAAATGATAGATTGGGAGTGATTGAAGGACTGACATAGCCAAGGTAAGACGATCAACTTGAGAGAGAAGTTTAGCCTTCCAACCATGTAAGGAAGAATTCAAGCGATCAATTATAGAAGTATAGATATCAGACTTATTCCTGTGACTGTCTATTTGAATACCGAGATACTTTCCCAATCGTGGGGATTCCTTCACTGAGAGAGATGATGTGAAATATTGACGGATCTCAGCTGAGGTATTAGGACTAAAGACAATTTCAGATTTCGCAAAATTGATACTTTGTCCTGCTAATAACCCGTAGTTATGAAGAAGGCAACGAACCTCATTGCAAGAAGATTTATTTGCCTGAAAAAAAGACTGTGTCGTCGGCATACATTAAGTGAGAGATAGATGGACCTCTGTTGGCAAACCGAACTCCTTTTAGTTTCTTCTGTTGTTCTAGTTGTAATAATTGGCAAGAAAGCACATTGGCACAGAGCAGAAAAAGGTAAGGGGAAAGAGGATTCCCTTGACGTACTCCACGATGAGGATTAAAATCCCCAGCATGCTGACCATTCAGAAGCAAGGTATAGCGTATTGTCTTGACGCATTGCATGATGATATTGACCCAATTGGATGGGAAATTTATCTGACGAAGAGTGATTTCTAAGAAATTCCAATCTATGCGATCATAAGCTTTAGCAATGTCAATTTTCAAAGCAAACCAATAAGAATTGGAACTTCGAGCTTTGTGAATGTAAGTCATTAACTCCGAGGCCAAATAAGAAAACCATTCTGAAAAGGAGATATAACTTCTCGCATGATAGGTTGTAACCTATTGACAATAACTTTCGAAATGATTTTGTATATGACATTGCAAAGCCCTATTGGTCGAAAATCTTTAAAGGATGAAGGAGTAGGGCACTTGGGGATAAGCGTAATGAAAGAGAGATTGAAACCTTTAAAGATAAAGCCTCGATGAAAAAAGGATGTTACCATGCGAAAGACATCGTCCCTGACAATATGCCAATATTTTTGAAAGAAAAGAGCAGGAAGAAGTATGAAAAAATTGCGAGCAGTCAATGGTTTTTTGGGCTAATACGAAAAGTAGACAAGAATGTGATGTTGAAATATGGTACAATATTTAATATCTTAGTTTAATGTAATTAATATAAAGTTATTATAAAAGCAAATACTATGCTATAAAAATTTAAAAATATATTTATAATGTTGAATTTTTAAATTGTATGGAGACAGTATACCATGTAAAATAATAACATTCTGTAAAACTAATGCTTTGGAGGAGAGTATTGTTTATCTACAATTATTGGTTGCCAAAATTAAACATATAGATAAAAATAGAATATAAATTAATGTCAGCTTCGCATTGCACACTTACAACAAGGATCATCTCCGTTCCATTTTGTACATTGGGATTGCATTTCACAAGCACGTTCACAACATTGATAGATTTCAGTCATAAGATTTACATATGATAACGAAAGGAAATTGCAGAATGAAGTTGTTTTCTTTTCTTCCTTTTGTTTTTCCAGCAATTCATTTAGAATTTGAATTTAGGTGATGGCACTGAAATGACTACAATCCAAAAGACTATTCTGCAATACTATCAAGGGAATTCTCACCCGAGCCACAAGATAAGCATCATCATTTAATAACTCCACAAAATCATTCCCTCCCGAGTAATATATTCTATGGATTTTCATTATTATCCAGCATATATCTCAGACTACCAGTTAATATATAGTACAGACCTTCTAACATCCAATGACTGTTATACAGATGCCACAAAAAGAATGATATCCTATTCAACAAAGAATAACTTAACCCAAGGCTTTGCCTGATCACATCAAGTAGATCAATGAGTCGAATGGTAAATTTTCTTCCCATTCTATATACGATCCTTCAAGCCCAGCAATAGCTGACAGTGCTCCAGAAGCTTCATCCCGGGAAAAAGAAACGATCCTGACACACTTGCATTTTTCTTTTGAAAAATAAGCTTCAAGAACACTGGAAACTGTGATGGGAGAGTCCCCATCGTTTCTTATAGGTGACATTATGACATACATGGGTTGGAAGGTGTCACCGTCTCACTCATTGGGAAAATATGAACTTATTAGATTTACCCACAAGTTTGCGACTGTGAGGAAATACTGCTTCCCATTCCATGTCACCATTTTTATCCCTGATCCACGAAAATCACGACAAGAAAAGAAATTAAATCTTGACAGGCCACAATGATTAACAATCTAGATTCTTCGTCTATCATTTTCACATTCAACAAAAAGACATTCACTAAGAGCATAGGATGCACCGATGCAGACAGACCCTTTAAATCTTGAATAAATGCTTTAAGTAACACTGTTTCAATAGTTAAAAGATTGAATTGAATCCACAAGGCAACTGTGGAGAATTGGACGTCTAGACAATTTGCAATGTATGTATTTCTAGTCAAAATTCATCATTTGTGACTTGAAGGCAGCCTAAATTACTGTACATACCTGGCATGAAACCAGCTGGTAAGGCTGACAACCGGCAAGTAGTTTCTTCTCCAGTGATGAGAAAGGTTTGAAGTGCGTGCTCATCAAGCTCGTGAATGTACTTAATGGATTCAATTAATTCCCTTAAAATACCATCTTGCTTTAAATTACTTTCATTTGATATGTGAATGAGAGCTTCTTCAAGTCCTGAGTCTGACCATGCTGAATAACACTCATTCAGAAGAGCAAAGAAACTCACAGTATCTACAGAATTTGACAATATCCATGGCCTGTGAAGTTTGACTGAGGCTCCAATAATTTCTGCCACTCTATAAATTTCCCCAAGTGCATGGATATAACGGAAGCCTAAGTCACACAACCATCCAACAAACAGGAACTGGTTATTTAGGAATTTATATAAACTCATCAATTCATTTTGCACTAATCAGTAGCTTACCTTGCGGGCTTGATAATATTTGGTCATGGACATTCTTGTGCACTGATTGCTTCCAAATGGAGGCACCATGTTTCAGCTCCTGAGAACAGATAGAAACTATTTTGTACCATGTGGTAAGATAACTAGACTGTTCTTCTCTTAATCCCAACTTGAAGATTCTTAATGTTGCTGCTGCATCTTTTAATAGTTCAACAGCAGATCTCATATTTGTTTCCGCCTATTTAAAACACATCATGCCATACCGGGTGTTATCAAGCTAAAACAACCAATACAAGAAATTATGAATGAATTGAAAATGTCAATAGTAATTGTAGCTCATGTCCATCAAATTATCGGAAAAGGGAACTGACACAAATTAATGCTTCTGAAAGAGCCTGAAGCAGTTATAAAATCATATAGACTGCTAAAAGCTAACAAACTCCTTTGGCAGTACAAAATACCCTTTGCACATGCAAAAGCATGGGTCTTTAAGCGATTGAATGTTCTATATTTAAAGAGCTTCACATACCATTGATAACCTTGATGTTAGCTTGTACTCTGACTCAAGAGATTGGAACTTAGGTTCCTTCAGAACTTCAATAAGCTCACAAAGGGATGCATTTCTCGTTGAATGATTCTCTGAAACATATTCGTTGGGGAAGATATTATACTGATGAAGTATGTCTGAGAATTCCTAAAAAAAGGAGAGAAGAAACAATTATAAAAAATATTATTAAGGTAAAACTTCAATAAAAGAGATAATAGCCATAAACAAGTAGTAAGACATAAAGAATGCAGAATATATTAGAAATGTGAACGAATAATGTTGTATATTTATAAAAAATATTCAAAAGGCCATTTGCAAGATTATCAAAATAGGGATCCTCCTTAGACATGGAATGGGTGATTGGATCATGTAGAGGATTTCAAAATAATTTTCAGCAGATTAATGAAACGGGAATCTGAACATCTTCTGTGTTTTGACTATTCTCTAATGAGGTACATTCCTATCTAGTCTAGGATTCAGAGGTCCCAACCCTCAGAAATCACAATTCTTTCCAAGAAGGTATCTCCTCCCATGTCAACTAATTATTTTCACATCTAATCCTACAAGAAAATCAATGAGATTCCTAGGCTGTATCACCCCACTCCCCTGCACCCACCTTGCCCCAAATGCCATGCTTTTGTGAAGAATCAGAAAAGAACATAATATCGTATATCAGCATTTCAGCATAAAATAGAAATGAACTAATATGCATAGCTTTACCAAACAATTAGAAAGAGAAAGATAATATTGCAGAAATAGATAAACTGACCTGAATTTCTTCCGAAAGAGCTCTAGTTGTTGCATCTTCACCAGGAAGTATAGCCACACTTTGATCATTCTAAGAATATTAATTAATACATAATTTTAGTACCATCATTCATTAAGCATAACATTTTCCATAAAAGTACTGCAATAGTTACCAACCTTGAGATTCTGAATATGAAACCGGATAACATTGCACAATTCATCCTTCAATTTGCAATAGAAATCTACGTAATCAGGTGGCTCTAATTTAGTTGACAACGGCATAGGTAAATCCCTGTGATCTATAACAGATGCCTGATAATGACTATTTGTTCCGTAGGAAGCATCCTTAAATTCCCAGGAGTCATCCTCAAAACTATCATCACCATTTATCAAATCAGAGTTCGAAACTGTTGATAAAGGTTGAGGCACATTTTCACTGACTTGTGGTTCCTGATTTGATAAAGTGATTCCGATAGACTCATCGTCAAGTCCATTAACATGTGAAGCATCCTTAAATTCCCAGGAGTCATCATTGAAATTATCATCACCAGTTACCAAATTGGATTCTGCTACAACCTGCCCATTTTCACTTGCTTTTGGTGTGCTATGGGGAGAAGTTTTATGTTCAGCTTGACTGTACAAATTAGATATTAGATCGTTGAAAGATAAGTTGGAACCAGGGCTATTAGAGCTATTCCTTATCGAGGATAATGGTGGTGCATAAGTTGAAAAACCTTGAAACACAATATCCTCATTTGTATCTGGCATCTCATCACCAAACAATGACAGGGACAAGGCTTCCCTATGGTTTTCTGAGCTTATTTGACTCTTCTGCAAATGGTAAGAATGGTGACAATTAAAATGAGTTAAGTGACCACAAAAATCATGACAAATGAATTAATGACAAAACAAAACAATGTGCGGCAACGGCAAACAAGCAAAATTGATTCAGTACCACATGCATACATGATGCGTAACAAAATGATATCAAATTGATTCACTACCTCCAGGTTTGGGGTGATTCCAGTAACTGCATCCTTAGATTCAAACAAATTGACATCATAATCAACAATGGAATTAGCAGGGTAAGCACTGAGATCATCTTGCTCTCTTTTGGAGTACACCTCTGAAACCTGACGGTCTTCACCAAAAGAATTAGGATTGGAATTAAAGTCAAAACCCCATTGATCAGATTGATGAGATTCTGGTACGCGATGTTGATTATCAGGGCCACCGGGACCTTCACCATCAATCTTGAGTACTTCTGCACTAACAGGATACACGGCGGCCAGCTTTGGTGATTCCTAACACCAGATCCAGAATGTGTGAATCGATGTTCATTTAAAATCTGAACATTCTCATTAGAAAAGAGAAAAATATGTTAAAGTGACTCACAAAACTATGATTTAATCCTGACTCTGAATGCACATTCTTTAGTTCCCCAAAATTCTTATTAAAAGCGGTATCCCCATTTTTAGTATCATTGAACTCGCCTCTCTGATATGATTGTGGAGAAACATGATTTTGCACAGCAGAACTCGGACTGAACTCAAACCCCAGGTTCCATTGATCAGCTTTCTGAGAAATCTTACTGGATGAATTCAACATGTCACCAACATCAAAGGCACCATTATCAAATCTGAATGTATCTTTAGTTCCATTTGTTGTTTCATGCTTGGTGTGTTCAACCTGCACAGTGGAACGCAGTTGTCATTAGCTAATTGAAATCTTTTAGAAGCAAAAGAAGGCAACATAAATTAACCACACATTGAAGAACACATATATCATGCTATGAAATCACTCTGCCACGCAAGAGCATAGTAATATGTTCATTATTAATGTATATCCATTTCGATTCTGTTCAATCACAAACCATTACGCCAGCTACAGGAAGTTAACGAATAAGTTATATAAATAAACATAAACCATGCCTTTTCTAGTGCTTGATTAACTGAACTTCACAAGAACAGTGCTGCACTAACATTTGGAAGTTCAGCAAACAAAAATAGTCATAGATACCACCTATATTCTATCATTCAGTAAACTCAACAATTAATACGCCAAGATGGAAATTGTCCTTCAATACCTTAATACCCTCGCTGTTGATTCGGATTTCCGGTTCCGCACTCTTAAACTCCCATCCATCATCGTCATCACCGGTGTCCTCTATTTCATTCGCTAAATCAAAATTCAAATTACTTAAATTCGAGTTTAGTCCATTCGCGTCTCCATTGGAGGCAGCCACGGTCGATATCGAGCTAATGACATTAGAGCTTGTACCGGCCCAATTCAAATCAGACCCATTCGATATCGAAATCGATCCGTTGTCAGAATTCGTCAGCGGCCGCTGATTATAGAAATTCGCAAGCAAATCATTGATTTTAATGGTGCCGTTCGAATCAGATTCCTTGTTTACAGAACCAGCGTTTTTGTTAGCGAATATATTGGCATCACCGGCAAAAGCAAGATTGGCTCCGGCGGGTTCCTCCTCCTCCTCCGCACCAAAGATTGACAGCGGCAGAGCACCCTGAGGCTTATTCCACATCGGCTTTTCTGAGGTCGTCTTTACATTAGCGAGATTTTTCTGTGTAGGATCTTGCGAAACCCCAAGCTTAGAGGGCGAGTTGGAAGGGAAGAAGAGTCCACCGTTGGTATGGGCGGATCCGCCATTGATCTGACCGGAATGGTTGATGAAGTCACCCCAGCCGTCGTCATCGGCGGAGAAGTCCTTCTTCGCATTGATCTGATTGGAAGAGAATGTCTGATTTGGAAGAGATGCAAACTTGAAGTCACCAAAACTCTCGTCGTCGTCGTCGTCTGCTTGATTATCAGCCATAACAGAGAGACACGACACACTATTATTCCTTCTTCTCTGTCGGTGTCTCTCTCTCTCTGTTTTATGGCTTTTGGCTTTCGCGTTCTTTCTTCCTTTCCGGTGGTGTATTTGCTGCAGCCAAGACTTGGGGTTATGTTATGGGTTTGTAAAGGCCAGTAATGCATGACGTGTACGTGCCACCACTAAAAATTAGTAGCATATTAAATTCCAAACCTAATCTAATACCAATATATTTAGTAATAATTAAAAGTTAATAATTTTCGGACACTCGGAACTCAAATCTCAGTAGGAATTCATGTTACTGAGGGATTTTAAATGTATACATAATACAAATATCATCATTAAAAATTAAAAATATAAAAATAAAAATTTCAATAAAGAATTGTTATTTTATGAATTTTAAAAATGGATTCATAACAAATCAACTATGAAAATTCTTATTGTTACTATTATCATAACAAATTATTTTAAATAATTGATTTTGTTATTATCAACATAAATTAAAAATATAAAAATAAAATTGATTTTGTTATTATCAACTATGAAAATTTTTAATATCCTATAATTAAAAATAATTTCTTCACAAAACAATTAATATTTAATATAAAAAAAATTATGAGAAAAGGGGACTATTCGCCGTTTAGTCAACCAACCAGCACACCATCGCTTAAGAAGAAGTATATAGTCAACACCGGAAGAACATTGGTCAACCTTATTAATATTCTCTGATGTGATTCACCAAAAGAAAAATCTAATTTTTTGCGAGTCATTGATGTTAGGCGACACGAACAGATGATGCCAATGGGATTGTACTGTCGTCATTGCAAGAACACAAAAACATCTTCTAGTTGCGACTTGCGATGAAGGAAGAAAAAGACAATTAGATTGATGAAAAACACTATCGATCAGAGAGTTCTTGAAAAATGAGACCTTTGGAGCTAGGAGTGTGTCGATCTGCTCTGAAACAGAGGATCATTGTACTTCGTAATATTTTGAAGAATGTAAATCCAAAGCAAGGTGATTTCTTGAATGACTGGGACCGACGTGATGGCAATTCCTTGATGAACAGTGGTATTTCGTGCATACCAAATATTGTAATGACAAGCATCATGCTATCATGAAAAGTACTAAAATCAAGTAGAAAATTAGAATCTAGCCATTGGCTTAAATCCCCCATGTGAAGCATCAATTTTAATGCCAATTGATGAGTTTTCAGATTGTATATGGATAAATGCAGTTCAGATTCCTCGTCATGATTTCTTCATATTTTTCTTTTAGCTCTTGAAAAGGAAGATGACTACGTTTTCCACTATATATGCACACATGTACTGAGGAGTGTCCATAGGAAAGTCCAGATTTTGCCTATAGTTTGGAGAGTCCCGAACTAAATATTTGGACTTGTAATTTATATTTTGAAGTATGTGCGTGCGTGTCTATAACTTATAGTCCAAAATATAACACTATATGAGTGAGTATATGTTATCTGTTTCGAGCTGTTGACTGGTTTCAGTCCCGCACAAGATCAAAGAACAATGCATAGTAATAATAACACTGTAATTAATGGGCTTAGCCAAGGCTTGCAGTTGCAACCGAAGAGACAACAACACGAAAATATTAATTCCCAAGTCACATACTACATTTACATCAAAACCCAAGAGAGAGCATTAGAAAGATAAAGATCAAGAAAACACTGAATTGAATCTAACTAGCTAGTCCTCCATCAGCACAAACAGCAAAGTGGAGATGAAGAAACCCATCATCCAAGCAGCATTAGGAAGTAATCCAAAAGTTGCAGCAGAAAAAGCACCAGCAGGTGTGTTGGTGATGAGAACAAGAACCATCCAATCATCCTCGGAACCAAGACCAACTCCTGTATACTTGGAGTTGTTAAGATACCTTGCGTAGCGATCAGTGTGAGTGTAATTAGAAAGCAGCACAGTGGGTTCCAATTTAGCAACACAAGCAGGTAGAATTACCCCATCTACGGTGCTGTTGATATCAACATCACATTTATCTACATGCTTCTGCAAGTTTGGGAAATTCAAGATTCCACTAGCCGTTGGATAGTACCGACTCACATTTTCACAGGGCACGTCCTCCAGTTCATCTGCTATGTCACTGGCTAAGCATGAAGCCTTATCTGCTTTGCTCAGGACTGGCAGGTTCAAAGTCTGCCTGTAGCTGTTGAGGCCCTTTAGTACGCTGTCCTTCTCATCATCTGTATCCACATATATTATATCAAATATCACTTCTATAATGTATAATGAAAAATCGGATTTCATTTCTCAGAAATGCTTCAATGTAACTAACTAAATTCAGTTAAACCATTATTTCAATGCAATTTGGTTGTATTTTCAAGTTATGATGTTTCGAGTAATCTTGTTTATTGATTGGAAAAATTAATACAAGAGACAATGTGACTATGAGAGTTATAAAATTGACCAGATCCCGTGTGTGCGTGAGAGAAAGTACCTTTACACTGCACTGGAGAAGAAAGTAACAAGAGGAAAGCAAAAACAGGGGCAAGAACGAAGAAGTCAAGTCTGAAGGAGGCCATGGTGGTGAGTTCTTCGTTTGAGACACAACGTTTTCAGAATGCATTTGAGGAGTAGGAATAGGAATGGAGAAAAAGTTACCAAAGCAGTGAGTAGTGACAGGTATCAAATGCTTGATCTTCCACGTGGTTGCCATGCAAAGTACCAAAACACAACATTACCCCACAGATCTTTTACAGGTTGCCGAAGGTTTTCTAAAATATGGATTTTGATAACAAAAAAAGAAAAACTACATGAAACCCGAGGCCTACCAGTACCTTTGAACAAAAGTTATGTGAATACTGAATAGTACTAACGTTGAATTGGCAGGTAGAAAGCAAGAGGATAATAAAAAATTATTAGAGTAGGTATAATATATTATAAGGTCCATAATTATGTGTGTATTTGTAATATAAACGTATCCATAAAAATTTCTCACAAACTACACCTCACCTTGGTTCAGGATGTTCATTTCCTCAGACGTGTCCCATGCATGCGATTAACACGACACGTTAATATCTGCCACTGCCACAGATCACCATGTGGCATTTTCAGATTCTTTTTATAAAGCTAACATGGTGCCATCCAACCATCACTATCACACGTGCAGCCATCTGGGAGTACGTACGGCCCTATTATATGTTCTTCCGGTTCCATAATGACCAAAGCTTTAGCTTTCCCCTCCCAATCTCACTTTCTATCACATTTCCAGCAAAACCAGAAGGATCACTATCTCTGTTCACGAAAAACTTGTGCATAAGGAATGGCTTCCGGTGATCCAAAATTGCCCCCACAAAAACAAGAGACACAGCCTGGGAAAGAACATGTCATGAACTAACCCAACGCCTCAATTCACCAACCCCGACTACAAGCCATCAAATAAAATTCAAGTATATTAAGAGTCCTTCGACATTCATGATCTTTTTCTCGTCGTTATTTCAATTGGAAGGCAATAACATGAACTAGTTTGTGTGTTTAGGGGAAGGTAGCACTAATTACCGGTGGTGACTCTGGAATTGGACGAGCCGTATGCAACTTGTTTGCCTTGGAGGGTGCCACTGTAGCTTTCACATATGTGAAGGGGCAAGAAGACAAGGACGCTAATGACACACTTGAGAATATCAAAAAGGCCAAAACTTCGGACGCTAAGGAACCAATGGCTATACCAGCTGACCTGGGTTTTGATGAAAACTGCAAGAAAGTGGTGGATGAGGTGGTGAAAGCGTTTGGCCGCATCGATATTCTGATCAACAATGCAGCAGAGCAGTAAGAGGCAATTTCAGTAGAGGAGATTGATGAGAAAAGGCTTGAGAGGGTGTTCAGAACTAATATCTTCTCGTATTTCTTCATGGCCAGGTGATCAAATGATCTGGATGACTGGATCCCATGTTGACGTGATTCATATTTTCTGAAAAAAAATATAACTGGCCAAGTCATGCATTTCAGAAACTGGCCAAGTATTTCTATGTATTTCTTGGCTGCAACCAGTGCTCTTCTTACATAACTGGCCAAGTCCTCCACCCCAATGGTAATATGCTTCTAAGCATTTATAGTTTCATCAGTAGTTGTACTATATGTCATCTAAACACAGACATGGCACGTTTTCTGCAGGTGGAACTATTGTGAATGGTTGAAGCATGAGTGATACTCGGAACAAGTAATTTTATTGATTTCTGTTCTACAAAAAATGGTTTCATTAAGAAAAATAGCAGATATGTAACTCAGCTCCTCTGTAATTAGGAGCTGAAAGTATATTTTTATCGGTGTATAACTCAGATCAGTTTTTATGTTGGATCCAAAAAAAAAAAGATCAGTTTTTATGAAGGTCCAAGTAACAAAAATATTCGTTGATAATGCCATTGTGGTAGCTTCTTCTTTAGCCAGTTTTGACATAACTACGAGTCGCGTTGTATTACCTGAGGCGTCAATACTCCTCTTGAACAACTCTACGAGAAGCATGTGGAATGAGTGCCAACAATTAATGTGGGTCGATGCAGAGGGAAACACCAGCTCATGTAGAAACCTGAAAACCTGACACTGAAATTGACTTAGTTATATACGAGGAAGAATTTAGTACCTGAATTAAAATAGCAGCCAACAAATAGCTTAGCAGATCAAAATGCTGAATATGAGAAAAACTATATTACCTGAAAGTCTGAACCTTCCCTCAACATCTGAGAGAAGCCATCAATCTAACGCTTCTGAAAAAAAACAAACACCATTCTTGTTTTCTATTTTGGTTTATAGAAACCCGTGATATGTACAGTGTACTAAGAACATTAATGAAGCTGTAATAATGGAAAAGTATGGGAACTGGCAAGTGGCGTATATACATCTAAAAAGTACGTGACATTCCCAGCACGATGTAAAATTTGGAGAAACTATTATGAACTGCTTCTAGAGCATTGGCAAACCACCAAGTAAAATTATGATCAAGTCTTGTAGTTGAAGAGTTCACGGACTATGTTGACTACAATAGATTTAAGCAACTCGTTGATCGTCATGCCCAGGGGAGTTTTGACATTAAAGGGCATAGCTCTGAAACCGAGGACACGGAGGTAGTATCAGCTTTGATAGAATAGGAAAAAATTGAGTTTCATGACTGGTATTTATATTCTACCTCGGTGATAGAATCTGTTTGCTTCTGACGAACTCCGTCTAGAGAGAGATGGCAATACTAGGGATTGAGTAGGAATATTTAAAAATAATATTTCAAATTATAAAAGAAGACTCTACACTTTAGTGCAAAATAAGATGATACAGAAAAGCACGCAATTTTATTGAAGATGAGATCCTCAAATTATTGACGTCAATCCTTGAAGAGAAAAAAATTCAAGATGAAACCTCAAAGCAAATTTCAACACCTTTCCCACCAATTCCAGTCATGATACATTGAAATTTGCTTGATTCCAGTTCAGAAATGACTTTGTCGACGATGATTCGTGAGAGCACTGGTTCAAGAGGTGTCAAGGAAGAAATATAAGAGGCAGAGGTTAAAGAGTAAGAAGAGTTTTCCATATTTATTTAAGACGAAAAGGGTAAGCAAATATAACACAGGAAATTCATTAACTTAATGCCAACAGAAAACCTCAGAAACACACCAGAAACAAGACTATAAGGGTAACTTAAAAGGATACAGGTTGGCAGCAGTGTCAGAACACAGCCTCCTCCACCAGCTCCTGTCAATTTGGAAGCTAACTTGTACTTTAGTGTTGTTCGAAGAACCGTTTCTATTGTGGCATGACTGACCCCCATACATTGGAGCAAACCTTGACTCATATCAATTAAATCTTCTATCTTCTCTTCTTTTTCAGTTACAGAGAGGTTATCTGGTGCAGGTGACTGGATAATAGTTGCCAATTCCTCGCTAATAGAATCAACAGCACCGAACACAAAAGTCATTACATCCGGGTGCCTTAGTGTCCTCTCCGATACACTAGACACCAATGCCTTTGTGTTATGCCCTACCTTGGTGTTAGTAATGAGTATTTTAAGTGGCACAGTTGACTTCATATGTGTCAATTTACCAGATTTGAAGCTGATCATGTGGCCTGATAACAGTAATTTTTGTGTCATTTGCACATTTGAAGGCAAAATGTCTCGAACGTTAGACCAAAGCAACATCTCATCAGGAGAAAACTCAAGAATAACACAAATGCAGTATCGAAGCAAATATATGATAATTGGGAATTTCAAACTAGTCTTTGCACTATTGTGTATGTCTCAATTTACTTATACAAACCAATAGCTGATGGATGACTTTAAACCATTTCCATATCACTTCTGTAATAATTCTAGGTGAGTTAGATGACACACCCAATATCGCTTGTTTCCATAGCTTTTTCATGACAATAGGTGTGAAAAACCATATAATCCAATCCGTACTGAGGCATGCAATAGCTTCAATAGTAGTTTTTACCACAATAAAGTGCAGAGAGACTAGTTCCAAATGGAAAAATAACAGTGACAAAAAAAAAAAGAGCATTCACAATGCAATTTGCCAACATAGCTACAGGCTACAGCGTACCATATGTGCTTACTGTGTTGTCAATTCCAGATGGCCTACCATGAATGAGCTTCTCACCTTCTAAAGCCCATTTATTTATCAATTCAAGCTCCCTTTCCCCAAATGATAACCAACCTTTATGGTTCATATCTAAACTAACGGAATCAGTAAAAGCTAGCAGCGCAGCTGCCAGTGCTACACAGAAAGATGCTGACGAACCCAGGCCTGAGTTCAGAGGAATTTCAGAAGTGACAACTACCGTAGCAGGTTTAAATCTACATGAAGAGAAAACAGAATCAGAATGCAAACAGGAAAAGAAAAAAAAAACAAACAAACAGTGGATTATGAAAATTCATAAATGATTCGCACCCTCTAATAGATGAGTACAGCCAGAGAAAGGCTGAAACTCCAGAAACAAGTCCAATTTTTGCGTCTGGAATATTTTGTTCTTCAACCAGAGCTGCAATTGATTTGGAAGACTCCATGGAGCAAGAGATAGGCGATAAAGAGGTTAGGCTACCTGATTTGGGCAATGCTTCTTTAATTCTAGTAATTGTCCAGGAAAATTCTAATGCCATGTCCTTGAGCTGGAGTTTTAACTTGTGGTCATTCTCTAAGAGAAAAGGCAGAAGTTCGATGAGAATCCAGTGAGCAAGCTACATAGGATTTGGATACAGACTCTTATTTTAAACATATTATATCAATAAAATTCTTTGAGCAATCAACAGTGGTAAAGAGAACTAATGCCAAAGATAATTTGAACTGAATCGAATACCAAATTAAAGTTGATGGCAAACATCAAACATAGGTGAAAAAGGGAGAGTACCGGAGTGAGAGGGGCAGCGTAGAGAAACGTAGGTGAACAAGTCAAGGGAAGTAGCAACGGCGGTGGATCCGTGTCCTACAGCGTGTTCGCCGGAAAGTATAATCTTCCCTGGAGCTCTGGTTTTAATCTCCATATCCTGCGTTTTCCGGTGAATCTGTGATCTCCTCACTTTCTCGCTTTCACTCAATATTTCGTTTCATGCATTCTTTCTCATCCTTCGTATCGTCCACGACGTACCTCGCCTTGGCTTGGCACAGAAATAATATATATAGGTTAAAAGAGCAAATTTGATCCTATATCTTTTTCTGAGTTCTCAATTTGGTCATATCTCTTATTTTGTTGCACTTTTGGTCCTATAACTTAATTTGTTGTACTTTTGGTCCTGTAACTTATTTTGTTGCACTTTTGGTCCTATATTTTTGTAAATGTCCTAATTTGATCTGATATTTTTTAATCAAGTTGTAAAATTTGTCTCATATCTTAGTAAAAAGATCAATCTTGATCATTTTGTAAAAATATGAGACGTTTTCTGCACTTGACCCAAAGATATAGGACCAATTCTGTAATTGACTCAAAGATATGAGACTAAATCTGTAACAAAAAAAGATATGAGACCAAATTGGAAACTGACCCAAAGATATGGGACCAAAAGTGTAAAAAAAATATCCGACCATACTGAGAATTGAGAAAAAAATGAGACTAAATTTACGATTTCGACCGGGCCGGCCCGAACCGAATTTTTTCGACTGGACCAACCTGAGCCAAATTTTTCTGACCGGGCCGGCCAGAAACTGAATTTTTTTGACCGGGTTGACCCAAGCTGAATTTTTCCGACTGGGCCGGCCCGAACCGAATTTTTTCAATCAAGTCGGCTCGAACTGAATTTTTCCGACCGAGGCATGACGAGCTGAATTTTTTCGATCGGGTCGTCGGCTCGAAACGTATTTTTCCGACCGAGGTAGGTCGAGCTGAATTTTTTCGACCGGGCCGGCCCGAACTGAATTTTTTTGACCGGGTCAACCCAAGCTGAATTTTTTCGACTGGGCCGGCCCGAACCGAATTTTTTCAATCGAGTCGGCTCGAACTGAATTTTTCCGACCGAGGCATGACGAGCTGAATTTTTTCGACCGGGCCGGCCCAAACCGAATTTTTTCGACTGGCCAGTCGGAGCCGAATTTTTCCGGCCGGGCCGGTCCGAACCGAATTTTTTTCGACCGGGTCGGCCTGAACTGAATTTTTTCGACCGGGCCGGCCCTAACCGAATTTCTCAAATAAAAAAAAAAGTTTGAGAATCAAAAGAAACAAAGATTAGATTGAGGACCAAAAGATAACAAAAAATAACTTGAGGACCAAAATGAAACTAACCTCATAGTTTGAAGATCATAATGACAATTTAAGTTTAAAATTGTTAAAAAAAAATAAATTTGGGCTACCCAAGCCCAAGCCATGGGTTTGGGTATATACTTGGCCCATAATAATGGATACATTTTTATTTGGGCTTGAACCATTTACATAAAAAGCCCATGGGCTTGAGCTTGGGTAGCCCAAACCTGGCCCATGAGCAGGTCTAATTGTAGGTCTAATTGTAACTAATAGATGAATAGAATAGCCCGACGTTGGCTAGTTATACTTGTTACTTGAGTAGTTTTGGTGCATGCAAAAGCAAAACGTTATGTCGTATGAAGATCTCTACTTTCCAATTATAGGTGTCTTTTGATATTGTTTAAGCATCTTGTAAATGTAGCTAATCGTGCACAATATAAGTCGGGTCTTAATTAATGACAACATCCACGGTTTAAGTTTTCATAGCAAAACGAGCATACTGATCACTATATATCAACAAGAATTTATTTTCTCTTGTTCTTTTTTTAAACACATTAATTAGCATAATCACAGTGGACAAGCTGCTCTCTCCTCTTTAATGATGTCATAAAGACGCTCAACAAGATTAAGCAAGAACCCATCTGCACCATGTCTGGCCAAAAGAGAAACTGATATAGGAAGATTATTATGCATCCCCAGTGGTATGTTAACCTGTTGAATACCCAAAAACAATATAATCATTATAAACATTCTTAACTTTAATTGAAAAAGGAACACCTTAGATTTCCTGTGATTCACAATATAAACATTATAAGTTTAATTGTAAATGGAACATCCTAGATTTGCTGTGATGCACAAAACACAACGAACCTGGCAAAATCCAGATACTCCAGCAATGGACAAGAGGGCAAAAGCCTTAGCACGAAATATTTCTAGATCAGATGTATTTGTTTGTAGTTTTGGTGGTGGCCCTGGAACTGTGGGAATAGCGAGCACACCAAAATCCTGAAATTTTTCAAACACAAATTGTGTGAATGACAGAAAATCTTAATGAAATGGGAGATGTTCTAGTTTGTTCTTCCACCATTTGTTCAAAATCAAAACATGGTACTTTGCTAGTGACAACAATTAAGTCTTTGCTATTGACTTCAGAGTTGGGATTGTTCTATATGATGCATAACAAGCATGAGCTATGATCAGTCTTATACTGTAGATTTTAGAGAGGAAGAAAAGGTATGACTATGTGAAGAACAAGAGTATCAGGAGGGTTAACATAAGGTCAAGTAAGCAGAGATTATCAGTAGGCTATGGATATATTTCAGATATCATAAATCTGTGTATGAAAGAGAGAAAAGGTACCCCAAGAAGAGCAGAAAGAGCATCACGCAGTTCTCCTTTTATAGAATGACAGAGTTCAACGTTCTCTCCTGTTGTCTTTAGGGCTTCTGCTACACGTTCTGATATCCCTGGACCTATGTTAGGTTTCACTGTATTAATCCATTCACCATGATTATTCTTGAACTCATACCTATGTGTCAAGTAGTAAAGGAAGCAAGGAAACATATTTCAAACAAAGGCAGCCCAGATAAATTAAACAAGAGAATAATTATCGGTCACCATACAAAAATAAGGATTGGCAGAATAATATTAATAACACCTCTGAAGCAATCGCATGGCACTTGAAAGGGCTGCTAGTGATGGAATGTTATATACTTGGTCTGTGTAACTATTACTCATGAACTGTTTTAGAGTTGGAACCTGGGATTTTACATAGTCCCCAAGATTTTCATGCTTCAAAACATCACCTACATTGGAGAACACAAGGAAAATAATCTCACTTAGATACAAACATCTATGTATCAACTAGATAACAATAAATCTACCATGTCTGCTTGCTCACCTCCATATAACTTCTCTATTGCTTTAATGAGAACTTGCGTTCCTAAATTATGTGGAATGTTTGAAAGCTGGAAACAATCGTCTGCAATGATAATGTGAGTAGGTCTGACGGGTGCTACTTCATTTAATTGCAGTAGTACACGTCCTACTTTGCTCAAAATCATAGGTTCCCTAGCAAACCATCCTAGATGTGAAGATGGGAAGAAAAAAAAAATGAGTCTATGAAAATGCTCAACTTGTGAAGCTGCTGTTACAAGGCTGCACACCATATAAATTAGGAGAAGAGAAGTGAAGATCCAAAATTCAGACCAACAATTTCTGAAAAAGATAAGATAAACCTGCCTTCTGGTTCAAGATCATAATTTTTCCCAAGACTTGACTAAACAAGTAAACCCATATGCATAATGTGTATTGAATGAGTGTGTTTGATTCTGAACAGAAACATATAATAAGCACATCAAAACCATTGGTGCATCATATAAAGTTCAAAAGAAACCAAAGAATAACTCTTTTGTGTGTTCCCCAATTTAATCAACCATGTAACTCTTCAAGATTTTTCGGTTACCTTTTCCATGATGCATTCATTAAAAACATAAATTTAAGAAAGCTACCAAATCCGTTGTTCCTTACCCACAGTGTCAAAACTTTGTGCCATAGGAACCACTCCAGATTCTGAAACAGCTCCATGAGAAGGACGAAACCCAAAAATGCCACAATAAGAAGCAGGAACTCTCACACTTCCTCCAGTGTCAGTTCCTAGCGTAAAAATACATAGACTCTTCTGGTTCAATTTATTAGCCAACTGAGGCCATAAATAACGCATGGAAGAATAGCTTACTTAATTACCTAAGGAGAAATCAACAAGATTTGCAGCAACTGCAACAGCAGAACCACTAGAAGAACCTCCTGGCACCCGATCAGGTGCACACGGATTCCTGGGTGTGCCATAGTGTACATTCTCTCCGTTTATACTGCCAAATCAAAAAAAAGAAAATAACACTCAGCTATATGATTCAAGATATGCTGTGAATACTCATATAGTCATATGTTTCATCACCATATATACAATTTTACTCATATGTCTATTGATTTTCAGAATTAAAAATCATATTTTTGCAACTCTAAATCAATGAATTAGAACCTGTAAGCCATTTCGTCCATGACAGTTTTACCAAGACAAGTGGCGCCTCCATTTAGGAGAGCCAATACAGCCGGAGCAGTTGATGTAGCCACCGGATGAGTCTTGGCCCAATCAGGATTCCCAAATCCACTCACATGCCCTTCCACATCAAATCTGTTTCAATCACAAGTAGGTCTTCAAAATTATAACTTTAGGCTCAGCAAATAACAAGAGCTTAATAATTTCAAGAGAGAGTGACACAACTTACAGTTCTTTGACTGCAAAGGTAAGAGAATTCAGTGGAAGACCTTGAGGCGAAGAAGAACTTGGTGGTAGAATGAATTTCTCAGTGAAAGCTCCGTAGTCTGAGACTGTAGCCATATCTGTAGCAGAGTTAAAAATATGACTAATAGCTCGAGCTTTACGCTCTATTATTACTACAGAGGGAAGCAAATACCAAATAGCACTATATAGCAGGTTATTCTCCACCTCTCAACTTTTAACTCTTTGAATTTTTTATTGGGTTCTTTTTGTTTTTGTTTGTTTTCTTCTTTCCTCCCTCTAATTCTCGATAAGGACAAGTGTACAACTGCAAATGCAAAATTTCATTGGCCAATCCTTATATCGCTGAGCCAGCAATAGCATCGTATTAAATAAGTTGTCATTTTCTCGAACTCACAGGCACTTTCAATTATTATTGTTTCATCTATGTTCTATTTTTCTTCCTTCTCTGACTCTTTCTAGTCTTTTTTTTTCTTATTATTCTTCTTCTGCATTGGTTATTTTGGATACGGTTAGAATCTCCCACATGGAGCTGAATAAACTTCATAATTCGTATCATACATTGGGGTGATTAAGAATATGAATGTTGGTATATTGAAACCCGGAAAGAAAAACGCTCGTTACTATGTGAGAAACAATCCACATACTCGTACAATGATAAGAGCAACAAAGGAATAGAAAACATAGAATCTATTCATTTCCATCAGTGTCCTCATCAAATATATACAAGTAGGGAATCACAGTTGAGCGATCAATAAATTCATTCTGAGATGGATGTGTATTAACCCCAGGCGAGCTCCATCCTAATCGCTGTATGTAAACTGCATCATAGGCTTCAATATTCAATCCTGAAGCAAGAAACAGTTGAACCTCGTCTACAAATCTGTCAGTCCTTCCAGCTAAAAAAGGCCTTGCTGCTTCAGAAACTGAGATCCTGAACTCCCCCTGTTTCTTTTCAGGTTCCTTAGTAAGAGAATTTTGCTCTCTCCTGCAAGTATAACAATTGACTGCAACCATTAATTTTTCACACTAAGCTTATGCTAAATCAATTTAACCAATGTGGAATTGGTTCAAGTGATAAACGACTTGATATCGTTTAAGAAAGGTCTCGGATTTGAGACATTGTAAATGCAACTATCCCTATTGAGAGACTCTCCTAGTATAATCAGATGTGAGTCTGGATTAATTAATCATAATGAAGTCCCTAGGATAGGGTGGGCAACCAAAAAAAAATCAATTTAAGATAAATAAAGATTTTTACCTTGTCAATGATGCATTTATCACTCCAAGGATATGGTGCACAATGATGTCAACATCTTCCTCCTATAAATTAAACAAAAGAAAGTATAAGATGATGATACATGTCAGGAGAAAATCAGAAATGAAGAGAATAATTCACACAAATCTGACACAAAGCAATAGGCAAAACAATCTGATAAACTCCTTACCTGGACAAGAGCTTGAATTTCCCTTCTTAGCCAACTCTGAAGCCAATAGTTTGGTTGATAATACTTATGAGACTTCCAATACCGTGATATATTGAAAATGTCATCTAAGATACCTGAGAAAGCATAGACTTACACATCAAGCATAACTATAATTTGGCAGGAAAGTAACTAACTACTAAGCAAGAAGCACCGAGTCAAATGACAAGTGGTAGTGGACCTTGTTCAGTGTAATAGCATTGTAATCTATATCTGTGCGCTCTGGATAGGATAAAACTGCACAATCAATTAAAAGGAAAAAGTAATTAAAGATATTCCTACTCAAAATTTTAACTTAAAAGCATCAACTAACTGAGACAGACCTATCCCCAAAATCCCCATTTATATAATGCCGCTGAAAACAACTTCCATCAAATCCATATATGATAGAAAAATTTTCTGTCTGCATATTAGACATAAACTATCAAGTCAGTAGCTCATACTATGTAAAGTTGGCACCCTATGTTCAGTGTTCTATTATTCTATTCTCCAGTTAGCTGTCTAAAGTCATCATCTAACAGTTCTTCGTTGAAACTCTCTAGGAAGGGGCTCATCATGGAAGAAAAATGCAATAGAGCTAATTCGCTATGTATTGCTAAAGAAAATTACAATATGTACCGTTCAGTTCCAGAAGTTGAAATGTAATGCACAAAAGCAAACCTTGCAAAGGGGGCATTTTACAGAAGAAGGTGGAGAATGATGCTTGCCCGCAACCACCTTAGTCCATCGTGAAATGCAGTTGAAGCAAAACTTATCTGCAACACAAGAATGACAATGAGAAAGAAAAAAATATCATGTTCTTCGATCCAACCATCATAAATTATCATATCATGGAGCAGCATGATTAAAATAAATTAAAAAAAAAAATAAAAAATCTTGCACAGAAAGTAAGAAACAGGGCCAAGATTTTCCATACAAAATAGGCACCACAGTTCATATGGCGACTAACAACCAAAATCCTGCATTTAAAGATTTTCCCTAGTTATTAGGACCAAAATTAGTAGCATCCAAGATCCTTTCAAATAATTCTTACCACCTTCAAACATCTTATCACTCGCAGAAATTGTGGGTATCTGAAATTCGCAAGTTTGAAGATTTTCCACCTTCACCAAACACCTCCATGAAAACATAATGATACTTAAAGGGTCCAACTCAATCGAGCCTTTAATACGTTTAAATATTATACTGTTTATAAAAAAAAATCTTTCTCCTCGGGGATTGGAGAACCTACAGGACCCGAGAAGAAATTAAACTGTAATACCAATTTATCAAGCTTCTATATTCAACATTTTGTACAGTATTATAGTAAAATCTAGCGATATTGTCAAATATCCCAAAGTACAAGATTAAAGAAAAACGAAAAAGAATTTGTTTCTGCAATCAAAGGAAAGGGAGGGCGTACGATAACATTTGTCGAGGTAGGATTCCTGAACCAAAGGTCCCAAGCAGATGGGGCAGCAACTAGATTCCTCCGAATCCGAGGCCGAGGATACACAAGTCATCTGATTCATTGCCTTGTCTTCCATATTTTTTTGCTCTCCGATCCAAAGTCTTTCATTCTTCGTCCTGGCTAGCCTCTGAGTCTTACTTCATTTACATTCTTTCTTCATTCCGTCGTTGGTGAAAACTTCATTTTAGTGTTCGAATTATAAAATACCTTTCTGTTTTTAATTCTCAAACTTTTTTCCTTTCATTCTAATCCTCAGGTTTTTTTCAGTTATTTATCCTTAAGTATTAAACAGATAAATCGATTTCTTACCAAAAAAAAAACAGAGAAATCGATTTTTTTAATTATAAATTATAGATAAATTTTTAACTGATTTTTTATTTTTTCATCAATTCATTTATTATTTATTATAAAAAATAATTCCTTTAAATTTAGTGTCCCATTTTAAAATAATGATAAAAAAAGGAAATCATTTTTAGAGTTAGATTAAACAAATGAAAAAGTAAAGACTACACTGACATAAAAAGAAACTTTGATTTTTTACCTTCAATTATATGTTTTTCGGTAGAAAACCATCATTTTTTTGTTTTTGGTCAATCATGAATCTTTTTTTAGGCCTGAAAATCATGAATCTATTTCGCACGTTTTCACCATACAGGCTTGGCCCATTGGGCTTTTATGTTTTTATGTTTATTCCTATGCCTCTCCTTCACGGTTGATCATTTTTACTTCCTACTTCTCTGGTCATGTCATCTAAGCACCATAGACGAATTTTTCAAGCCGAAACCAAGCTTCGAGTCTTCAAATTTAATGTTCTTCAAGGTTGGCGCCTCTCTCTTTCTCTTTCTTTTCACACATGTGCGCAGTAGGAAGCAGGTAGTAATGATCAATGGCTTACATGTTTTAATATGCTCTGGACTGGAATTATGTGCCCACCAAAAGGAAACTTAGGAAAGTTAGCAATAGAGTGGAGGTTTCTGATTATTAATACCACTTTGTAGTGTTAGGATATGCTTGAATTTTTTCTTTTTCCATGATTTCTGATCTTTTCTTTTTTACTTCAGCTTATTCCATATTCCCCAATTTCTTTATACTTGCAGCAAACGAAATGATTGAGCTCTTGGATGCCTAATCTAGTAGTCTGCAATTGAATGTCAAATTTGGATAATACTCGCAAGTCGGAAAAATTGAAGAAATCATCCGCCGCTATAGGTAGTTTGTGTAACTGTACATGAAATTAGGTAGTTATACTGATAGCAGATGAAGGGTTTTCGTGTTTTAAGAACTTGTTTGAGTGACCCAAAAGTTTACTGCAATGACAAGCTTTCTCTCGGTGACTTGGATGCTGAGCATTTTGGATTCATGCGTGTAATATGATGGGAACTTGGAATAGAGCTGTTGGGTTTAAGTTTCCAATGTAGTAGTTTTGGTTTACTCCGATGGGAACAGCAAAGTGTATTATCCCTTGGTCCGTTTTAGCTGTTCTCCAGAGCCACTCACTATAATATACGGCCATAGATGTGGCATTGTGACCTACCTAAATAAAACATTGATGAAGATACACCAAAAAACCATTCTCTCTCTGTTAGCAAAATGCAAAAATATGAGTGAATTGAAAATGTTGCATGGGGTAATGGTCACAACATCAATTATTAAAAGTATTATCCCCCTGAGCAAGCTTATTGACTTCTGTGTGGATTCAGAGGCCGGAGACATAAATTATGCTGACTTACTGTTCAATCAAATTAATGTTCCAAGTGTTTACATTTGGAACTCCATGATAAGAGGTTATGCTAACAGTCCCAATCCAATAGAGTCTATACTTTTGTATAGACAGATGATACAAAGAGGATATGCACCTGATCATTTTACCTTCCCCTTTGTTCTCAAATCAAGTTCGGTACTTGCTGATCAAGACACTGGAAAATGCATTCATAACTACCTAGTGAAATCTGGGTTTGAAGCAAATGTCTATGCAGCTACCGGTTTACTTCAGATGTATGTGTCAAGTGGAGATATGAATTCAGGGTTGAAAATGTTTGATATCATTCCAAAGTCAAATGTGGTTGCTTGGACTTGTTTGATTGCTGGGTATGTTAATAATAATCAACCTTGTGCAGCTTTACAGGTATTTAGAGACATGGGGTATTGGAGAGTAGAGCCTAATGAAATCACCATGGTGAATGTTTTGATTGCTTGTGCTCGAAGTAGAGACATCAATACTGGGAAATGGGTCCATGATTGGATTCGTAAGGCTGGCTATGATCCCTTTATATCAACGTCTAACAGTAATATAATTCTTGCAACTGCCATGCTTGAAATGTATGCCAGGTGTGGTGACTTGAGGACTGCAAGAATTCTATTCAATAAAATGCCTCACAAAAATATTGTTGCTTGGAACAGCATGATTAATGCTTACAACCAGTACGAGAGGTATGAGGAGGCGCTACATCTGTTCTTTGTTATGTGGAATTCTGGCTTTAATCCAGATAAGGCTACTTTTCTTAGTGTCCTAAGCGTTTGTGCTCATTTGTGTGCTCTAACATTGGGACAGAATGTCCATGCGTATTTATTGAAAAGCAGCATGGCAACAGATATTTCCATTGCAACTGCTCTCCTAGACATGTATGCCAAAACTGGAGAATTGAGAAGTGCACAGAAGATTTTTTATAGGATGCAAAAGAAAGATGTGGTGGTGTGGACTAGCATGATTAATGGCTTAGCCATGCATGGTCATGGAAATGAAGCACTGAGTATCTTTGAGAGAATGCAAGAGGATAGAACGCTAGTCCCTGACCATATCACTTATATTGGAGTTTTATTCGCGTGTAGCCATGTTGGATTAGTGGAAGAGGCTCGGAAACATTTTAACTCAATGACAAAGGTTTATGGTATAGTGCCAGAAAGAGAGCATTATGGTTGTATGATTGATCTTTTAAGTCGGGCAGGTCACTTCAGAGAGGTAGAAAGGTTTATCGAGACAATGTCAATACGACCAAATCTTGCCATATGGGGTTCTATTTTAAACGGATGCCACATTCATGAAAATGTCTCTGTTGCTAATCGAGTGAAAATACTCCTGACAGAGCTGGAACCTGGTCAAAGTGGAGTTCATATTCTTCTATCTAATATATATGCTGGAGCTGGCAAATGGGAGGAGGTAAATTTGACTAGAGAAATGGCGAAACGTAAAAAGATTACAAAGACAATTGGGCATAGTTCAGTGGAAATGAAGCTATTAAGTTCATGACTTGGGTACTGGGTAGTATCCAATAGAGTAAATATTTCAGATCTCTCTCTATATTCAGCTGTGACCAAAGTTATATATTATCACTAATCACACTCACACCCCAATGTAGTGTATAAGTTTAGTTACTGTAATCAGTCTGTATGTATTTCGAGTAGCAGCACATCAGTCTGTAGTAGTCTGTACTGTCAACCCCTTTATTAATTTCCCTTGTTTACTCTGTCAGTGTAGCAACTAACTAGCAATACAAGAGCAAATTGGCACTTATTTGATACATTTTGTGTTGTTTAAAGAGAGATATAGAGAGAGATAAAAAGAGAAAGTATTAGTCCTCTATCTCTTCTTATCTCTCTAAACTATATAAAATACATCAATAACTTCACTTAAGAGGATCCAAATTCCTATGGTAGAACAATTTTGTCTTGAAGTTCTCATTGTTTTTTCGTATACACATTGAAGAAATGAACTGCCACCATAGTTTATGAGAAATTGCCAAAATGGACTGACAACAAAATTTGGGATGAAAACTATTCTTGTTTTGTTTGGAATAGCGAATGTGTGGAACAACTTTTGCTTTTGTGTTGTGCCTACGAAGCAAGCATACGTGTAAGAAGTATATAATATGTATACAGCATTAGAGCACATGCAAAACGAGCGAGTTACACGTAAGAATTAAAAGTTACCACTAGTAAATAAAAAAATTCTTTGGCCAAAAAAAAAAATTCAATCATCAATTCATCATAGTCTATTATTATTATTATTATTAAATTTCTTAATTTGTAGTCTTGAGCTTAAACTCATTTATTCAGCAATAAAATTTTTTTAAAAAAACAATCTTTTCACCCGCAGGTTAAGAAAGTGACCTGAAGACTGAAGACCGAAACGCAGAGAGTAGTGCTTCACTGAAATCCCAAAACGTAGACGGCACTGTGGAAATCAGAAGCTAAGCAAGTACTTGTGTACATCAATCCTTAATGCGGTAAGCTTTCTATGCGAAATTTCTTTCTGTGTTTCACTGATTATTCGTATCAAGCCCGTAGCAAACGTATACCGACCGTCTCTAAACCGTACATGTGCTATTTTTTAGTATAAGAATTTGATTTTGATACGCCTGTAATACGTATCTAGCCGTATCCGAAGCGTATTGGTGTAGGATGCGTTCCCGATTTCGGTATTTGGGACTTCTGCGCGTATCGGCGCTTCCTAACATATGCATGTGCGCCAATCATTTCTTATTCAAAATAAATGCGCTTAGAACTCGAGGTTCACTGTAAATAATTAAATATTTACTTTTGAGTTATGTATCGGTGTGGTTATTAATATAGATGTTTAATCAGTTGGGTGTGATTTACATTCCACAATTTTGATCTTCCTAGAACATCTTTCGTAGTGTAGTGTCGGACTGTTTCTGGAGCCTGTTGTTGTGGTTTACTCCCAATTACATCAGTAGCTTTTGAACTGAATGATTAGATAGTGTTCATATGTATATATGATCAGTTGAGTGAGGTCATTGATATGATTGCCTTTTCTTGGGGTCTATGTTGATATTGGTACTTTTCCTGCTGTTTTGTGCTAACCAATGATTTTGTTGTTAGAGTACTAGAGTAAATTGGAGAGGATGAGAGCCAAAGGTGTATTCTTATTCTGAGGATTGGGTTGTTTAAGTCGTAATATCTAGGCTATGCGATTATCACTTTATTATAAATAGGTGTTCCAGCTCACTGGGTTGAACATGAGGTTTCTTTCATCTTTGTAATTTCTAAGAAAGTAAATTTAAAATCTTAGAATACAATCTATCAATGTCATGAAGTCACCTTTCAGTTCTTAATTTTTAGATTGAGCAATATAAGAGAAGCCTTAGTTCCTTGAAAATGAAAGGTAAACACTATATATACAAGTGATTTCTTGATGACACAATTAAAATAATGCTGCTGAAGCTCAAGTCTTCTGATATCTGATGCCAATAGCAGTTGATGATAATAGTTCTGTGATCACATTGATGTGTATGAGATATCTTGCAAATGTTTACCAGGATAAACCAAAATCTTATTGGCTAAAATTAGATGCCGTAGTGAATAAGATTTGAGGGATCTTCATCCTCCAAGCGGTGAAATCTTTTGTTTCTTTCTGTGTGATAAACTGTAATGGTGATCTTGCGTTTTGAGTGGTGGTGGTGGTGGTAAGTTTTGGTAAACTTGAATCTTGATAGAGATGATGTGCTTAAGCTGGTGATGTGAAGGGAATGGAGGAGGCAGAATTATTGGTTCTGGACTACTGTGGCTGTAAATGATCTCTGCAGAAAATGCTATATGGGAGGGGATGATTTGTATGTAAGCTAATTATTATGGTACTGATGGTATATTATGTTCTTGTGGTAAATATGGTGGTGTTATTGGTGATCATAAGTGGTGAATTATGCCAACTACAGAAGCTGCTTCTTGGTGACTTATAGTGTGGGCCGTGGGGTCTCTCTCTCTCTCTCTATATATATATTGAAAAATAAATCTAATTTTAAGTTTAACTGGACAAAAGAAATGAACTTGATCTTTGTTAACGAAGTTATTTGCCAGGTGAGAGGTAGTGTTTATAACCGTGCATTTTGTTTAATACAATGCAAAATTATATACCAATTCTGATAGCATATAGATAAACCTTAGTGTCTGTCAAACTCAACCCTTATTCCCCAAGTTTTGCACTAGTAGCTTTCATCACATAACTTATATATGCCTCTGAGGGTTGACTCTCAGAAACAGAAAATTTTTCTTTTTAATTAATAGCTGTTTTATTTTCTTGCAGAGTCTTGCATTCTCTATGATACTGTGTGACTCCAATGGATGGCTCATCTCCGGCTACCGAAGAATCTCCTACTGCAGCAGGATTCAGATCTAATAACCTAAAAAGTGGAACAACTAATGATGATCAGCATTTTCTCTTGTACTTCATTATGGGTACCTACTTTGGCCCTGATATTAAAGGAGAGAGGAGACAAAAATCAGTATTGCAAAGAATAGTCGAAGGACTTCCTCCTTATACATCCGATCAACTAGCCTGTTCTTTCATGAAAATAGTGGAACTGCAGCGCTTGTATTACTATATACTTAGGAAGGCTGATAAATCAGTTATTGTCAAGTTACCATTATTGCACCAATACTTTCAGGGCAATATTTCTGGCCTAGAACATAATGGTGCTGCCAATTACCCACGGTTCATTGATTTATTTCCTCTTGAATTACATCCTCAATCTCGAGTCCAGAGTCGATATAAAATAGTTGAGAACATTGTACTTATTACCAACCCAGAAACCTCCTACATCAAGCCAAAGGATATTGAAAGGTTCAAGAAACTAAGTGGACTAGAGGATTTTCAACTGGATACAGATCCTGCAACATTGCTTACTTCTCTTGATGGAAAAATGTCACCTAACCAGTCTTGTAGGAGGACTGGAAAAGCTAGAAGCAGTGGAAAATTTTCTAGTAGGCAGAAGTCTCTGCAACATGACCATTATCTGGCATCTTGCAGTAGTATTCCATATAATGGTACGAATATGATGTGTAATGACGGGGCTCGATTGCCACCAGAAGATGACTCTGACCAAGAGAGAGTTGGTCCAGCTATGATATTCCTTCCTTCTCACCCAACTAGAAAGGAATTGTCTGAAATTGTAGCTGCTACGAAAAGTGGATTTGCATTAACTGGAAGTGCAGCTATGGCACAGGTAGGACCCATCATAGGTCTTATGGACATTGGAGAGTGTGAAGACTCATATCTATTCCGCGTCTCTCTTCCAGGAGTGAAGAGGGATGAAAGTAAGTTGCTTATTGGAGTTGATGCTTTATTTCTGATATGGTTCTAAGTGATTGATGAACTGCATTCTGTAAATTCCTTTTCAATGGCTTATGTTGCAAATATTGCTGCTAAAAGATTGATGAAGAGGTGGTTTAATTAAAATCAAATTATTAAAAGCTTAATCCTTTGGGAATGACACTTAAATTAGAGCCATTTCCAATCTATTTTGGGTATTTAATGCCTTACATTAAGGAACTCCTGGTGAAAATAATTCCAGCTTATAAACTTTGAGTAAAGAGGTGAGTGGTAATGTTCAAAGATTGCTTATGGTAAATTATATTCTGGTCTTTTAATTGACATTCCTAACTTGAAGATGCATTCACCAAGAGTCCCTAAAGTGCAAATGGAAATATATATTATATTGCTAATGTTGCTGTATTTTGGTGGGTGTAGAAGCTTTTTTATCATTACTTCATAGATCTCAGTACAGATCATTAATGTGCTTTGAATCCGTGACTGCAGGCGATTTCAGCTGTGAAGTTGACACCGAAGGTAAAGTATTGATACGGGGAGTAACTACAACAGGGGAGAAGACAGTAAGCAGGTACTCCCAAGTGTTTGAAATGCAAACACAAAACCTGTGTCCACCTGGGCATTTTTCCATCTCATTTGAGCTGCCTGGCCCCGTTGATCCCTATCAGTTTTCTGGTAACTTTGGCACTGATGGGATACTTGAAGGAATTGTTATGAAAGGGCAAAATACAAAATGACAGTTCAGTCTTATTAGAATCTAGAATTCTTCGTTGTCTTCCTCCTTTGCAGAATACTGTAAATTTTGTCCAAGTTGATGCAAAGGAGTGACATAAGTTTAATAAAACATCTATCTTTAGTATTTTTTGACATTTGTTAATTTTCATGCTTTCTTGACCCATAGCTGCAGTCGATGTTGAAATTATGATTCAATCCATTTCATGGATAACTTACTGAGTGTACTGATGTTCTCTTGAATCTTTTTGTGGGCTAACCGACCCATCCGCTCAGAACTCAAAAATCACAATTCGTCTTCAATTTTTCTATTCTTTTTTTTTTTTGGCCTGAATTTCTCTAGTCATTGGTGTTTTAACTTTGGATTTATTTACTCACGTTTAGGAGAAAGTATGCAAGTGAACTTCTATTTCCCTCGTTTAAATAGCTGATATACATATCCCTGCATGATTTAGGTGTTTGCTTCAAAAGTTGGTGTTTCAGTGGTCCAGTTACCACCAACCCAAAGTAGATATTTTGGTAATACAAGTATTGCACCAAGAGTTTTAATTTTATTAACTTTTTAAGAAATGGAAGAGATAAATTTATGCGAAAGAAATAGAATCTTGGTGAATTTCACCTTAGAGCCGCTCTCAGTCGCCTTTTTTCTTTTTTTTTTTTCTTTCTTTCTCATAAAGATACCTTTTATGGAGAGGGTTCTGATAATGTTCAATTGGAAGAAATTAAATTCCAAGTAAATATTCTACTAGTATACAAACATAAGTAACTATTACCATCTTAAGTCGTAAAAGTTAAATTAAACCAATATTAAAAACATCAAGGTAAGATTCCTCTAGCACGTTATCTACATAAGCAAGTTTTGCATTGTTTGTAAGCTTTAAGCTACAGGTTCTGATTGCCAAGGATTTATCCCAACCTTTCGAGTCATAGCAGTGCACCAGTAATCTGCAAACCAGAAAGAGTGAGCAAAAATAAGTACAAAAGGAGCTATGGCCGTACGAATAGAAGGCATAAAGATTATTTACATTGGTCAAACAAAACAAAATCTGATAAATACTCATCAAAGCTCAATTGTAAAAGAGCAGAAAAGACATGACAACATGTTCACTCAAGCATAGAATGTTTTGAATTATCGACAAACTTTCCTAAAAAGAAACAAGTATTTCTCATCCAATATACATCCTGCAAAAGGTCGCAACTGCCAGATACAACTAACAAACTTCTTCACGTTTAGTATGGTTACAATCTAACAAGCAACTAAAGTGCAAGAGATAGTCCTCAAAATAATCAGGCTGCAGTAACTATGAAAAACTTATGATAGAAATAATCCAATATAATATAGCACCAGCAGCAAAAATAAACCATGGATTGGGTGTATTTGACTGATAAAGTAGGAAGTTAATATTCAGTAACAACAAAATCCAACTTCATTATATTGTCCTGAAAGTGACTAGATCACCCTCAAATTTCAATCAAACGCCAGCCGGTGGAGGAGAAAGAGAGAATAAGGCTCACTGCTCACCTTATTTTCCATGACACTTGCATAATATTGCATCTAATGATCTGGAGACGATTCTCGTTGCTCATGTGGCTGTGGCCACATTTGTTGTGCCATGTAAGGATGAGGCTGTTGACCATACATGGTTGGATCCATCACAGGCTTACCCATTATGACACCAGACGAGCCAACTTGTGGCGCATGCTGAGGTGGCATATAGCAATAAGGAATTGTGTCAGCCGGCCCTGCAACAGGCATTGTCCCTCTAGGAATTGATGCGAGTACTTCCTCTTTCAGGTCCTCCCGGGGCACTATGTCAACCAAGAAATCAAAGATATCGGTCCTTGTGATTGCCGCTGCTATATCATTCTTTTGAAGTGTTCTCCTTTTGTTCTCTTCAGTGTGATTCCAAGATCGCAAGGTTAACTCTAATATGAACATCTCGCATGCCCTTGCAAATACGACAGGGGCCTCAGCCGAAATCATTCGGACATCCTCATCAGCCTTCATTATCTTCTTGATCCTTGCCAGAGGAAGGCTGTGATTCTTGAAGTCACTCACCTTCTCGATTTCTTGGTACTGATTCGCCCAAAACGTTTGGAGTTGCTGCTGAAGTTGCTGCTGTTGTTGCTGATGAATATGCTGATAAGCAAGTTGGTGTTGGCCCATCTGAGCTCCAGCAGGCTGACCACTATACTGAATGGCCCCGACCGATGTAACAGCAGATCCCGGTGTTGCAGTTATTTGGTTTGGCTGGTATGGATTAGAAACATAAGGTAATTGAGCTCCACTACCAACAACCCCTATAGATGGGTTTTGACCATGTCCTTGATCCATCCTGTTCCAAGTGGAATCAAAATATCATTTAATCTTGAAGAAAACTTGTCCATTTATTAGTCACCATATGAGAACTTAAAAATCTATGAGAAATTAATACACACCTAACCGTCTGTGAAGCCAACAAAATAAAAGTATCAAATTTGATTAAAAATGGAAAGGATAATGTATTAATGTCATTCCTCAGAAAATCAACCATCTCAAAACCTTCAAATCACTCCAAGAGATTCAGGGACAACCCACCAAATCTGATCACAAATTATGAGCTCCGTTTACTGAAAAATATTCCACTACCCACACAGTCCTCCCTGTTGCTACTAAAAAAACCTAATGGACTTCATAGAGTTCCCACCCAAGAAAGTAAATCTCTCATGCCTCCACTAACATCTATGTTTAGAGTTTAGACAACAACTATTTTTATATTTCAAGCCCACAAGAAATTCAGCCCCAGGATGTGTGCTCTATTAGGATTGTCACAATATGCCTCATGAATCATGATGTTTCCAAGCAAACATGAAGCTTTCATACTACAGAAGTTTCTCCACAATAAGATTACCCACAGAACAATAGATAATGGAATTACGGAAACCCAAACAAAAGTCAAGAAAGAGGTCTTGGATATTAGTTCTGAAGACCATGCTACGCTATATATACATATATAATTACAGAGACATGGACAAATGTAAATACGCAGACCAAAAAAAGAAAGAAAGAAAGAAAATTGCGGAGACAGATTTACCTTGTGTTGTGTAGCAGGTGATGCTGTGCTCTGAAATATTGAGAACCTGAAAAGGAAAAATGATCAGAAAAAAAAAATTTGTTCTTAGTTTGGTTTGAGAGACGATCTAAGCCCTGAGAAATCTGGTGGATTTATAGAGACTAGAGAGTATTCCGTAGTGTGAGAGATCCCAAATCTTACAGCGGACAAAAACTTAGGGTTTCAGAGGAAATATGTACAAACACAAATTTCGTGATGATTAATGATGTTTTCTCGGAACGAAACTAAGATAGGGAAGTACCAAAAAAGCTGAGTGTGATCGATTCTGACTTCTACTGTCAGAACTCAGAACCTAACTCTCTGTTTAGTATTTTAGTTTTGGCTTAAGTGCAATTTTGGTCTCCTAACTTTTGCAAAGGTCTCAATTTGGTCCCCTAACTTTTTTGTTGCAATTTTGGTCCCTTAACTTTCACAAAGGTCTCAATTTGGTCCCGTAAATTTTTTTGTTGCAATTTTGGTCCCTTAAATTTCGTAAAGGTCTCAATTTGGTCCCCTAACTTTCGAAAAGGTCTCAATTTGGTCTCATAACTTTTTTTGTTACAATTTTGGTCCCCTAACTCTTGAAAACGTCTCACTATTAGTCCAAAGTGCACTTCCAAGTCATGAAAACGTCTCCGCAAAATGGACATTTTTTAATCCACTTCACTCATATTTATCACGTCATCAACCAACTCAGCCTTTAGATCGGCACTAACGGCAGATAATAGATGGAAAAAGTGCACTTGGGACCAACAGTGAGACTCTTTCAAAAGTTAGGGGACCAAAATTGCAACAAAAAAAGTTAGGAGACCAAATTGAGACCTTTATGAAAGTTAGGGGACCAAAATTGCAACAAAAAAAGTTAGGGGACCAAATTGAGACCTTTGCAAAAGTTAGGGGACCAAAATTCCAACAAAAAAAGTTAGGGGACCAAATTGAGACCTTTGCGAAAGTTAGGGGACCAAAATTGCACTTAAGCCCTTTAGTTTTTTTTCTAAATCTTTCTTATTTTGTTGAGTTGACCAATTTACCCTCATCAATTTTCCTCTACTATACACTGCAGCAACACTAGTAATATTTTTTCAATCACCAATGTGTGACGATTTATTTTCACTAATTCAAAGTTTATTTGCGTTACGTATCTGTCAATGATTAAAAAAAAATGATTCTCTACATTCACATGATTTAGAACTCAAATCTTGTTTAACTAAATACCAAACGACTAACTATTTGAACTAACTCTGGGTTAATATCATTAAATATCTAAACATTATATTAATAATAGGCTAACCTAATTTAGAACTCAATCATAGTTTATTTATCATTTTCTACAAATATGTTATGAGATCATCAAACTCAGTACTTCTCACGTACTAAAATTATGAATATGTTCATATTAGAGATTAAAAAGAAAAGGAATGGAGGAGAGAAATGAGCTTTTTTATTTGAGAAGTTAAAAATTTGAAAGAAAAAATAATAAATATTTAATCTTCATTTTTCTCCCCCTCAAAACATCTTAAATTGAAATATTTTGTTAGTACTATACTATCAACATCCAACCAATGAAATTATTCTCTTTCCCCATATATTCAACGCCACCATTTGATTCCGTAGAGGTTGATCCCACTTTCATGGGGTAAATAGTCTTTTTCTTCTTTTTAGAACATACAGAAATTGATTTAGTTATATTATAAACAAATTGTATTACTCACAAATCACAATTGAAAATATTTTTCTATCTTTCGCTCAAAAATGGTAGTTCCGACAAGATCGCAGTGGAGTGGGTGAAGGATTCCCAACATTTTCATTTAATTAAACCTTTTATGTGCAATTGACTATTAAAACCAGCGAATTACTACCAAATACTTTCACGACAACGTAAAAAATTAAAAAGAAAAAGATGAAGTCATATGAAAGTAGTGGAGATTATAGAATATTAAATGTTAGTTTGTTACTACTATTTATACATAGAAATGACAAAGATTTTTGCTTAGTGCAGAAGACTTTGTTTAACATTAACATGCGTCAGTTATTTGAAGTGAGCATATGATAAAATTAATAAGTGTCCCTTCACTAAAAAGAAAAAAGCTACTCACTTGAGAGTCTCAAAGTTGAATCTTCAAAAATAAAAAATGAAGCTTTGAAGAAGTCAGTAAGAAAATGATGATGAATGATGATTTCGACTCCGAAAGGCCAAAACAGAGGAAGCTCTTTGAAGTTTGAAGATGGCAAACGAGCAAAAGCTATAAGAATAAAAGCTAGTGGCCTAGACTACACTAGAGCATCAACTAAGATATTATACATTATTTTATAGAATTATGGAAGATTTCTATAATCTATTTACCTTTTTTACTCCATCATTCATTAGTGTGAAAATGAACCATGTGAGCATTGATGCTAAATGCCAGCAAACCCAAAGGAAATAATACACCAAACAATATGCCTGCATGAACAGGACAAGAGAAAACAGTAATGTGAAAACACTAAATAATTGGTGGTGAGGCCCTCCCTTTATGTCTACATCCATACACTATTGACTATACCAACCAATTTTGTAACTGTGAAAGTTTCAGCTTCAATACCCAGATTTTTGAATTTAGAGGAGTCGATGAGTTCACATTACCTGCGTTAGAGAACAAATTGTCGCAGGTTTACTTTTGTACCAAGCTAAATAACACCAATTAATATGGCAATTCAAGTTCCAGATCATCAGTCTGTTTAGCAGCCTTTGAAGAAAAATGCAGTTGCAACTTGCAAGTAGTCTGTTTCGAAAACAATTATGCTATATTGATTTCTATTCATTACAAGTTGATTAATCATAAAAGAAAATAAGTAAATAAATAAGTCACGTGATCTTGTTAACACCAACAAGAAGATTTTCATCTAGCTACTGGTAAATGGAGAACCAAAAGGAAAGAAAACAATGATCTGATCTATATGCTATCATTAATTTACTATGTTTATTTCTAATTTTTGCATCTCGAGACATCATTACAAATAGCTCCATGTGGAACTGTGTAGATTCAAGTGACAGCACCAATCTGAATGGTTATTTATCAGTGTAACAATTAAAATGAAATCCATCTCAGAAAACCAATCACCCTCAAAACATGGCCACAACCAGGCTCACTGCCATAAAAGCTGTATAAAGACCAACCAGACAGAATCCCCAAAACTTTGGCACTCGGAATCTGCACCAAGTGATGACCAGGAGAGACCCCATGAGGCTCAACAGCAGGAATACAAATGCTATTACAATACCCACGTGGAATTTAAGCTTATAAGCCTCAGGGTAAACTTTGGCAGTCTGCATCACCAAAGCAGTCCCAAGCCCCACAAGCATGTTAAACATTGGCCCAGCAAAGCAACCTGCCATTGCCATCGCCGGATGACCGGCCTTAGCAACTGCAACGTCGGCAACAAGATCCCCCACTGAATTCCCCCAAGCCAACACGGTAAGTCCAAGCAGTGCTGGTGGCAGCTTGAGAAGCGTACCTAATGTTGCGAGGCAGTTCAGCAGTTCGCCCGCCACAGTTGAAATCCAGAACACACTCATAATAAATGCCATGAGCACCACAGGAATTTCCTCAGCTTTTGGGGGTTCTTTTTCCATTATAAAGTGTAGAAGCGCAAGAGAGCAACTTGTTAGGAGTACTACCAACCAAAGTGGGAAATGAGTGTTGGGAAGGAGGAAAACAATGGGATAACTAAATGGAATAAATGAGTTGCAGGCATACAAAATGGCTAGTGGACAAAGAGCAATATTAGCTGATGAATAAAATCTGCTCCATTCTGATGGTCTAGATTGAGGTATCGTCAATTTTAAGAGAATTGAAACAGGAAGCTCCCACACTATTGAAATCTGCAAACAAATATGAAAGGATGGGTTAAGACAACTTCAAGCAGAATAAAACTATAAAAGAATTTAGAGCAGTTACCATGAGAACAAAATCAACTAAATTATAAAAACTTCATAGCATGTTACAGTTCCATGATAAAGGTCTTAGTCACTACCATGATAAAGGTCTTAGTCACTACCAAAGAAAACTTCAGAAGAACAAAAAATGAAAAGATCAATGAAAGATCTGAAATGTCAACAAAATTGCCCCTAAAACATATGCTGAGAGCATATTATCTTAGCTAAATAAAGACATTCATACAGCAGTTTAGGCTTGTCCTCCAGAACAGATTTTTTTGTGTAATTTACATTCTCCTCTCTTTGGATTTGCTAAAAAAATGTTTTCATTTATTAAAAGGACATCAACCCTCCTTGTTCTTGATGAAATGATAGAAAATACTGGATTTCACTCTTCAGAGGTGGGCAAGTTGATAGCGAAAAGCAGTCAGTGCATCTTTATAAAGAGATGAGTTAGCTTCAAAGACAAACTGCATGCCCAGGTTTGCCATTTTAGATATGCAAATAAAAAAGAACCGTGCCTCAAGATTCAACAGCCACATTTTAAAGGGAATAAAGATCATTCTGCACATAATTCAGAAAGTTTTCTAGCCTCCTCTGTTTACTTTAGAATAATAATCTAAAATTTTATCATCCCAGGTAGCCTTTCTTTCGTTATGTCCTATACATGTCTTAAAATATCATAGTAATGACAAATTAATGAACGGGACCAACAGTTTGTTAACCTGTGACATAATCCAAAATTAAGGTGCTAAGCCATATAATTAAATTTATCCTAGCTACAAATTAGACCTATCAGCATTATACATTATGTTCATAAGTTCAATAATCTGAATCTGTTCATCCATCAAGGAAAAAACCACAACAAAACGCAAAATGAAAAATCTAGGTGCCAAGGCGTGTAAGACAGCAAGAATCAAGTTGAGCTAGTATCCTCAGTATTTGCAAATTGCAACTATGCCCAAGGCCAGACAGAAAGCAATTGGTTGGGAAAATAAGAGCACCCCACAAAAGATGAGAAGATGCATATCAATAGCTATAATTATAGCATTCATAAAACAAACTACAAATTCTTCCAGGAATCAATGAGCAATAAAAGATTTAAGTTACCAGATATGATTACTAGAAAAGCACCAAATGGTCTATCACATGACGAGATCCATAGGCTAATTCGAACATACCATTTCAAAAAATCGGCGAGATCCATGACTGCGCTTCCTTTCTTCAAGATTTCCAGAAGCTTTGACGTCGCTGATGGCTGTCACCGGTTCCTTGGGTGCCTCTAGATCTCCGGCAAAACTCCCCACATTCGCACTCTTATCCCTACTACTACCACTTCCGATTCCCAAATCCATGTAGAACACAAAACCAACAAAGAACAAATAGAAGACTACAAATCCAACGGCTTGCCATAGAAAAATCTCGGCACTAAGATACACATAAAAGAGGAACAAGGCGGAGATCAAGTAAAATAAAACGTCCCTGACGAACGGAGCCGGATCAACGGAAAACGGAGCGGCGTAGATTGCGACAAATCCGACGACGAAAGCGGAGACGAAGGTTCCGGCGGAGAGAATAGCGCCGAAGCCAGTACGGGACTGACCACCGCGAAGAGCAGCTACGGATGCGAAAACATCAGGCGCGCCATTGCCCAAGGCTAATAGGGTTACGGCGCCCATGCTGGGAGACAAATTGAGGTGAAGGGCGAGCTTGGTGGTGACGATGGAGAAATGATCCTGTGCGGTTTTGATGAGGATGTAGAAATGTAAGAGAAGGAAGAGGGAAAGAATAGGGACGGAGTGGAGGGAGTTTTGATGGAAAAGGCAGTGATGGATGGAGAAGTAGTTGATGAGGCCGCCATTGGAATGAGACGAAGTGGAGGAGCAAGAAGAAGAAGAAGAAGAAGAAGAATTAAGGAGTGACCTTCGAGTTAAGAGAGAGAAAGATGGAGAAGGAGAAGATGGGGTTAGGAGGAAAAAGATGAAGACGAGGAAAAGGAAGAGTGAGAGTGATAAAGAGGAAGTTTTAGAGGAGGGGAAAGTGAAGGCCATGCCATTAGATCCACAATCACAGGGAAGAAGAACTCTTTGAACTATAAACGTATCATCAGATCAAAGAATGAATGAATCAACTCTAGATTTGCGCGTTCTGTAACTATTCAGTATTCACTCATCGACAGCTCCTTCCCCACTGGGATTTTTCCTCCTCACTTCCACAACCTTCAACTTATTACTTTTTGGCCAAACCGCACTTTTGGTCCTATAACTTTTGTTAAGGTATCAATTTGATCTCATAACTTTTTTTTGTTGCATTTTTTGTCACATATCTTTTGCTCAAGTTGCAGATTTGGTCCTGTGTTACACTTTTGGTCCCATATCTTTGGGTCATGTTGCAGAATTGGTTCTATATTTTTTAGTTAAGTTGTAGAATTAGTCTCATATCTTTGGATCAGGTACAGAATTGGTTTCATATATTTTAATCAAGTGGGATTGGTAGTGAAACTTTTTGTAAAGATATGAGACTAATTTTGCAACCTCACCAAAAGATATGGGACCAAAAGTGATACAGGACCAAATCTGCAACTTTTTGCAAAGATATGAGACCAAAAATGCAACATAAAAATTATGGGACCAAATTGAGACCTAAGCAAAGGTTATGGAACTAAAAGTGCACTTTGACCTTATTTTTTTATCATTTCGTCTTCAGACAACACGCTCACCTACTTTGGTTTTATTCCCATACAAAAAAAAGTAGGGACTTATTTTTAATTATTACATTATTTTATGTATTCTAAAATGTATATCTTGTTAATGATTGAGTAAGTCGTTTAACCTATTGGTATGAATCCAATTTACATGTATACTACGTACATATTCATCTCTTGTATTTTATATGACAGGCCAGTTCATATATGATTGATTGTAGTTCGTGATCTCACCCAAAATAAGTCTCAATTATTCTTCATGGGTGACGTATCAATTTGTAAAGTCCCCCAAGAAAAAGGACAGTTTAAGAACTCAAATATATTAACTGTAAATTTGATCTAAAGGACAATCACCGTATAGGATAGCTACTACTATTTTCTTCAACATGAGAACATCCGTCCTTTCTGTTTGATAAAGAAATAATGAACCTTTCTTTTCACTCTAGTCTTCAAGCAACGAGTCAAAGTACCAAACTTTTCCCAGGGGGATAAATGGATAATAGCACAGTTAAAAAAAAAAAAAAAAAAAAAAACCATTGGCTAAAAAAGCCCCGTGCGTCATTCCATCTGAACAGATTTTAAAATGTTGAGTCTAATCCAGCGCAAGAGAAAATTGAAGAAGACAGTAAAAACACTTTCACTTTCCCTAACAAGAATTCTTTTCCCTGATACTAGTTCCTTTAGGCTGACCTTCTATATCCTTTATATAAAAAAGGCTAAGTTACAGCAATAACATTAACAATACACAAATGAACACTCATCTATATTCCTCGGGCAATCTGTACCCTGGCATTACTATTTTGTCAGCAAACATTTTGCCAGTCTTGGGCATGACATGCCAGTGCAATGTCAAGTTGAACTCTTTCCCACGCAGATTGCTTCCCTGCACACAAAAATGGGAGATTTAACTCGAATAGGGTCTCAAGAAATCTGAAGTAATCTATCCTAGTTAGTCACACTCTCATAAAAGCCTTCAGGATATGCATAATGATTAATGCATACCTGGTCAATGAAGCGGTACTTATTAGAAGTATGAATCCAAAACTTTGCGTGCTCTTTGGAAGGAATGATTCCATCCCACAGGGATATCTGTCAAATAGCAATATAGGTCAAGCCACATATCTAAGTGACAAAAATAGGACGCATCCAGGTAGATCATATCTTACCTGATTCAAGGCATTCTTTGGGGTTTCGTACTCAGCAGCTACAAAAACAAAAACCTGCAAGCAAACCATAACAGGAAAACTAAGCTCCTGGTTCCAGAAAAAAAAAATAGAACTTGTAGCTTCCAAACTGTTTAGGAATGACATGCATCAAAATACATTTTAAGGAACCTATACAAGATATAAAAGTAGGCAAGGCACCTTAAACATTAAGATGAGAAGAACATAAGGAGAATAGACAAAATCAACAATTCATTTAGGTATGCGTCTCATCCTAGTAAATTATCAGACCAAGAGCATTCATGCTTTTAAGGATGAAACTAGAAGAGGAGAAAATGATACAAAATTAAAATCGCAAAGAGTAACACAAATTTAAGTTAAGAACCTGTTTCGTGTTCCATGTGAAAAGGGATTGCAAATCTGCTGTTATATTCATGGTCATGCTGACCTGCAAGAAAAGTAAGGCTGTTCACTTCAGGTTGAACTATGTAATAAGATAGCATTTGAATATCAGAGAGAAAAGCATCGCAATGAAAATGAGGTGGTTGTGACACAATATAGTATGGACCGCAAAAGAAAAAATAAAGGCAAATCAGTTGAAGAAGTTACACATTGAATTAGTGCATAGTGTAAAACATGGTGCAAGCTAGATCATTGGCTAAAAGGCAGGGGGCCTGGATAGAGTTACAAGTTCAATCCTTCTCCTGTACCAAAGAAACTATATGATAAGCCTCTACATACATATGCCAGAAGAAAGAGAAAGAATCCTAGTCAGCATAATAATCAGCCACGTCATCAAGAAGAAAGTCATTTGAATATTAGTGATTCAGATAAGAGTTTCTTATTCTTTTTGGATGTTATGCGCATGACTTAAGTAGTGCTATGGGCACAGGACTGTTGTTAGTCATTATCTCCACTATCCTAGTTTAGTGCTATGGGCACAGGACTGTTGATAGTCATTATCTCCACTTTCCTAGTTTAAGCATTTCCCTTTCGTATGTTGCACGTTCCATTTCAGTTATTTCCCTATTGTTGCTAGCTGGGTATTATAAATACCTTTAGGTCAGTCTTTTATATTTATTCAGTATAATTTTATGCAGACTTGTATTTGGGTTTAGTCCACTTACGGACTCATTTAGTGGAGATTATTTTGTTCAGATTCTTGCATAGTTTTCTGCCACTATTTTCTCTCTATAATCTATCTTTCATACCTGGGTTCTCTATCACTATATAACATTGGAAGTGCTAGATAATTTGCAGAGCAAACAGTGCCATAATGAACAAGTTTGCCACGTGAAGTTACTATAAAATGGCCTTTTAAGGGATAAAACTATCATGACCTTTCCAACTATTCCTGGTAAGTTGTTGAGAAAATTACTGATTTTTTTGTTAGAGTTTTTGTATCTGGAAGAAGTGTCTTCATAAGTTCATGAAAACAAGGAAGAGTTAATGAGCTGTCCCCTAAAGTGTGCAGTCTTGTCTAAGGAGAAAATATTTTTAGTTTCAAGCATGCAAGAGTACCGCTGAGACTTCTAAGTTTCATGTAAGAAATATGGACATTCAGCAAGTAACTGAACCAATTACCTACAAGATCTACAAATTAGAAAGGAACTCAGTGCCTTCAAAACTATTTTCTTCACCAAGTCTACTTATGTTTCAACACATAAATTGCAAGTCAAAACTATCAGTTAGAATTCTGTCCTCATATCAGTCGGTCACACAAATTTCAAAATATTTATATCTTACTATTCAGTATAACCATCTGTATCCTAAAAATTAGAAAGATTATACAACCTATGATCACGGTTGCAAATGTTAGAACACTATATATATGTTTAAGCAATCCCTAGTAATTAGCTAATTTACAATGGAACAAAGCCTAGCAAAATGATTAACAGATAAAACATTGAACCAATAACATCCTTTGGTAAGACCTCAAGTCAATAAATCCAATCCTATAGTATCCATGACGATTAAAGACCAAGAGTACATAACTTCTTCCATTCAATCTTATTAAGAATTTTATTCCAACTATTCTATCAAAGATATTCTTCAGATCTGTTCTGTCCTCCATCGCATCCAAATCATGATACCTTAACTAATTTTTCCGAGGTAACAGATCTGTAAAATTATTGTTTGCAATTACAGTTAACAGGTCGACAGTCTGGGAGGTATAAACGGGAAACAGCTTCTTCAATCTACGAATTATTTATCCCTTCTTCATCTCATTTCAAAGGTTTCTGTCATCTAAGACTTTATATAAGCTATTAAACTAAGAAAACTTAACAGTCTGCCAAAGGTCCTCAAATATGTTTCTACCTTGAATACAGCAACCAAGGAGCCAAAAAAAAGTAAAAATTATGAGATTATCAATCAATTCAAGTTCTTCTATATACTATTTTGCCCTCCATTCAATGACCAAAATCATTTAGCTCTAACTAGAGTGCTTGATTAAGTCGATATTTTTCCAGCAACCAATTGTTGCTTGAAACTAAATAAAATCAACATATAATCAGTAGAAAAACAAACTGCAACTGCTGAAGCTACAACTTTAATATCAAGTCAAGTCTGTAAAACTGCATTACATTACATAAAGTACAGACAGAATTAAATATCATATGGTGAGACCCAGCCGTATATAATGAATGAACAGAAAAAAAAAAATCACATAGGAAACCCAACCCTAAATCTGAAAGAAGTTCAGATTGCGAAGAAAAAAACAATCGTTAAAACGAGCTGAGATAGTTTTGACAAGGAAAACAAGAGGAAAGTGGCTAATCACTAATCAAGCAATAAAAAACAAGAATCACCTCGTCATTGCCGTTTGGCTGCTTCTGAAACCAGTTAATGTTCAACACCTAAATTCACAAAGCAATCAAGAATCAGAGTGGGATTAGGGAATAAGAAAGGGAAAGGAGTTAGTAAAACACAGATCTGTGTGAAAAGGACAAAGTAGTATACAAGAAAGAGGGTATGTAGTATGTACCTTGACTTGCGCGGAGGGAGTGGGGGTATTGAAGTTGTCAGAGAAAGAGGCCATACCGCACAAAAGAGCGAGAATGGTGACAGCAAAAGTAAGCAGAGCATTGGCTCTGTAACCGAAAGAATGCATTCTGGGGTTGTAAGAGGTGAAATCGAGCACACACACAAAGAATTTTGGGGAAGAAGAGTTATTGAATTGAATGGAGGACCTTGTAGACTCTTACTCACAACTCAGTAGACAAACCAAAATTTTCAATTTTAATTTCGCTCATTTCATTGGATCCAACACGTTGTGGTGGGGTCACTCTCTCTCCCCTATTCGCTTCTCTTCTCCATTTCCTAGTTTCTAACTTTCTATTGACAAAACAATATTAATTAAAACTATATACAAATTTGTTGGCCCAAAAAAAAGAAACTATATACAAATTTGATTTTCTATTATGAATGTATGAAATGAATAAAACCTCCGTAATTAATTATTGTATACCCTATTATTCCATTTATAGAATTAGAGGCAGCTTGTTAATTATTTACATTAACATGGATGATCATAGGTAAGATGAAAGGTCTAACAAGGATATCATGACTCTTGAATTTGAATTGGTAAAATAAAATTATCCCTATTCTTAAATTTTTAACTATGTAAGTATCAAGTTCAATATCTATCTCGATATCCTACTAATAATTAAATCTCTAGATCTTGAAAAATTTTAAAATAAATAATTTATTTTTATATAATATAACTCAGTTATATTATATAATATTATAATATATATTTATATTTTTCAATTTCATATTTTTAAAAAATAATTTTATAGTTATATATAATATTATAATTATAATATCTATTATATATATATATTGAAAAAAAAAAGTTAAAAATTATTATAAAAGGTAAGGTATAAGTTTATTATCTCTATCCTCATACTCAAACTTACAATTATAGCAAGTAGGGTATAAGTAGATTATCTCAATCCTTATACTCAAACTTGCAATTATGAACGAAGAAATTTTCATATTCAGATTTATTTATCCATCCTTACTCACAAATTAAGCAAGGTTGGAAATAATTTTCTAAGGTTTGGCAAGTGGACTTTGGAACGCTCTAGTAGTGGGCTAATAATGCCTTATTATGGGTGATGGGTTTGTTTGCACTCTGTAGTTGTAATAAATAATGAATATGCCAAACTACCCAATATTTGTGAAGTGTGCTGAAGTCGAAGCCCAAGAACGTTGGTTATTTTAGGAAAGCTAAAACAATATGCCTACTTAATCCAAAACCAAAGCCCACTTACTCCTTTCCAAACAACGCAAGTTATGAGGCCTCGAGGGTCAAAAGTCAGAGGTCAAAGTCAAACTCTAACTCATTTATTATCTTGCTTTTGGATATTAACGAATAAAGAGAGCCAATTATGAAATGACAGTATTACTGTATTAGTGTCCCATCACTCCATCAGAGTCAGAGACAGTGTGTTGTGTGAATTCTCTCTTTCGGTTTCCCTTTTCTTTTTTTTTTTTCGTTTCTTCGTTTCTTTTTCTCTTTTGCTCTGTGTTTTTGGTTTAACGAGAAAGCTAACACTTTACGTGCTCCATATATCATTGCGATTTGCTTTATAAACCTAATCAATCATATCTTGAATGATTGGGTTCCATTTCAAACACCTACATATAATGGAGGAGTAAGATGGAATAATAGACTACCAATTGGATATGCCTGCGCCTTCAACATATTTGAATAATTGAGTTGAGCGTATAATTTGGCCAATTCATGATAACAATACATAAGCTACCAAGATACACATGCATAACTATGTACTCAAATGTGTTTATAAAGTTAAGAAATAGATATTGTTCAGAAGACATCGATGTTCCAAACTTTAAAAATGATGACTTGATTAGTCTTATAGGTGACACTGATGTCAGCAAAGATTTTTTTCAGAGGTGCTTGCTTAAGAAAATAATTTTAAAATTATGAATTCTGGAGTAATCTCACTCTTAATATGCAAATTTTAAAAAATAATCTTAAAAATGTTGTATATCAATGACTTAATTCCATATTTTTTATTCTCATGATAGAGACTGAGATCACTTTGTTCATATGGAACTGAATTATATTAACATGGTAAATTAAATAAAATTCTTTTTTTAAACAAATGTTGTATTCATATCAATGACTTAATTCCATATTTTTTATTCTCATGATAGAGTCTGAGATTACTTTGTTCATATGGAACTGAATTATATTAACATGGTAAATTAAATAAAATTCTTCTTTTAAACAAATGTTGTATTCATATCAATGACTTAATTCCATATTTTTTATTCTCATGATAGAGACTGAGATTACTTTGTTCATATGGAACTGAATTATATTAACATGGTAAATTAAATAAAATTCTTCTTTAAAACACATTTTCTCTCGAGAATAAATTATACTTTGATATGATACTTTATTTTATAGACTGATTTCACTTAGATATCTTGTTCTAATATAATCACTACTCCGACTAAATCAATGTCACAAATTTATTATTTGGTTCTTTATTTTTTTTACTAAATCAACAATTTAATCCTGTCCGTTGTATATATAATAACTAAGAGAAAAGGGGGCGTAAGAAAGATCGGTAGTAATTTGGTAATGTATTACTATTAATAGTATTTACCTAGTTGAGATTTGAATTTCCGTTCAACATCAGAAGAGGACAAGTCTCGTATAGTTAATAATTATTAATAATTGATGGTGGGTCTTGCGTTGCACAAGGTATCTATTTAATATGGTCACCATTTTTAAATAATGTTGTGCGGACTACTGGTCCCAGCACGAGTGTAGCGTATTCATTTCTGGGCATTACTTTATAACACGCCCCAGATATTAATTTTGTACTACAATCTGTCTGAACAAGCATTCATTTCCCATTCATATATCACCTCACCATTTTCGGAATTTCTGCCGAACCCATGTGATCACTGACTCTACCTGTCAGTTTAATTCTTTCAACCCAAAATAATACACCCACTAGTAAATTCAAGATTTCACTAAAATCCCTACACCTTTGCACATTTCTCTAATTCTTCTACTTGACAAAATTTCATGAACCCCCAAAATAATAAAAACCAAAAAAATGCAGAATTAAACAAGTGATGAAGATACTAAAACAGAGTTGATTATAGTCAATGATTCACATGATAGAACAGCTCTCAGTGTTTTCATCACTGAAAACGTGAGTAATGGGATCAGCCATAGGGTGCGACGGCATAGGCGGTGGCGGCATGTAACTCATGGGACCTTGTGGCCTTCCATACATCATGTTCATGTTCATGTGTGATGGATACATCATATTATGATTGTTCATCATATTTGCTTGTTGTTGTTGTTGCAGTTGTTGTTGTCGTTGTTGTTGCTGCTGTTGATTCAACATCATAGCCATGTATTGTTGCTGCTGGTTATATGAAAGCCCATGAGGATTTTGCATTTGCATTTGCATCCCTTGGTAATACCCATTGTTCATGTTCATGCCTCCCGTCGCCGCCGCCGGCAGCCCCTGCACCGCCGGAATATTCCTCATTTGCTCCATCGGAAAATTATTATTATTATTATTACCCATTGGGCCCATCTGACTTCCTCTTTGGCCCATTTGAGGGCCCATCTGGCCCATCTTTCCCATTCCATTTCCATTACCACCTTTGCCTGACTTGCCAGTTTTGTTTCCCTTGATTGGGATATCAAAATCATCAAAACCAGCATGGTGGTCTAATTTCTTGAAATCGTGGCCGTCGAATCTGCCTCCTTTCTTTCCTCCTTCTTTGCCTTTGTTGTTGTTGTTGTTGTTGTTATTAGTATTCACAATTGGAACGCCATTTTTCTTGAACTTGGTGGTGTTGTTGTCGGCAGCTGCTTTCTTTTTTCCAAACCCTAGAAACCGACCTAGAAAACCACCACCCTTACTGCTTTTTCCATTCTTATTATTATTCTTCTTCTCTTTTCCTCCTTTCTCTTTTTCTTTTTTCCCGTTTCTCGTATCTTTCATTCCAGTTTTGCCCTTCATTTGTATAGGTAAATCGATGACGTCACCTTTCTTGGCATTCATAACCCCACCCCCACCACCTTTATGAGTATTCATAGCAGGCCCAGGCCCATTCATCATCATACCGTTAGGCCCATTCATCATAGCACCAGGCCCATATGGCCCACGCCCGTTCCCTCCCATCATCACATCCATCTTCTTGTTCGGCATCATCATCGGATGCCCATGGCCATGGCCATGGCCGAACTGTTCATCTTCCTCCTGATCGTCGTCGTCGTCGTCAAAATCATCGTCGAACTCGTCATCGTCATCGAACTCGTCAAAATCGTCGTCACTAGGGCCAAAGTCGTCTTCCGGCAAGTTGAACTTGACAGATTTGGGGTTTTTAGCAGGTACCATGAGATCCTTGGAGGCTTTGTTGTTGAAATTTGATATCTGAGGTTTCTGGTGCATATTCTTCCCGGCGTTCTTGTGATGGAAGTCATTGTGTTTTCCGAGTTGGGAGTGATGATCGATTTGAAAGTTCTTGAACTGGTTAGTGAGAGGATGGTTCTGATTGAACATGTTAACGCCTCTCTGAGCACCACCCCATATCTCAGCATGCTTTCCTGAGCTTTTGAGCTTCTTGATGAGTCTAGCTGGATCCACATTGCCCGCAACTAGTACCTTCCCTGACTCTGCATCTATACTCACAGAATAAACCCCTGAAATTTGGGGAAAAAATCACAAAATTAGAAAGATCTGGGAAAAGAAAAGTATAATGATGTGCGTGATGGATGTAAAAGTGGAGTAAGTAAGAATAGAATACCATCAATTTTCTGGAGAAGCTTCCTGACTTTGTGCTCACAGCCATCACAGTGGATATTGACCTTGAGAAGACAGCTCTGAGAATGGAAATCAAAATGGTGAGGAGAAATTAGTAAAATACGAAGTAAGTAGTAATGGTTGATGAAGAAGTAAGTACCTGAAACTTGAGTGCTGCGTCTGGTTTTTGTTTTTGTTTACCCATGGTTGAGAGAGAGAGAGAGAGAGAGAGAGAGAGTTGAAGTATGAAAGGTAAGTAGAGAGAAGAGAAGAGAAGAGTAAAGAAAAGAAGTGAGAGAACAGTAGAGGGAGATGGTGAGGTTTTATAAAGGAGAGAGGCGGTTGTTGTTACTTGTTAGAGTCACGCTTATCTCTTTTAAAAGCGTTATACTTATGTGAGTCCCTTGGACACGCTCAAATTTCCCTAGTGTTGACACGCTCTTACAAACTCACAAGAACCAACACGCGCTTTCACTCACTCAGACTCACACTCACCCACACAACTCACAAGTCACAACTCACAATGTAATGTAAGGCGGTTACCTGGGTTGCAAGTCATTGGGTTGTCGTTTTCTACTATCTTTGACTCCCCTTTACGGTTTTTAATCCTCACTTTCTTTAATTCATGTGCCTCCCCCTCCTTAAATAATAATTAATCAATTGATTATTTTAAAATTATCAAATTAATAGTTTAATTTTCAAAAGATTAAACACTATACTCTTATATTCTTTAAAAAAATTAAATAGTATATTCGTTAATTTATAAAAAATACTAACAAGCATACAAAATGATCTTTTTACTCATTAAACTATTTAATCACTTTTTTAAAGATTAAGATATAAACGATTAGAGATTAAATTGTTAATTTATTGAACAATAGTTATGACCACCTAGCGCGTGGATTAACTGAAGTTACGTCTTACTTTTTACGAATTCTTTATTTATTTAATTAAATTAGTCAACATATGAGATTTTTTTTTAATAAATCAAAGGTATTCATCATAAAAAACAATGACTACTCTCTTCGATGCGAATTCTTCACTTAGATAAACAACTGACCACATAATGTTTCTCATACCCTAATGTGATATTCAAACATCATCACTTGGTTAAAAGACCAAGTGAAAAATCATTAGACCACACTCTTGTAGTTATCAATAAACGAGATTAATTTGAGCTTCAAAAATAGGTTGCTTGTTCATAGACAAATGAACGAAATTAGTCATATCTCCAGCATTTCAAGCCTAATCGCGACGAATTTGGGCCTATGTGTTATTGTTAATGAATTCTATTTTAATCAACTTGATAACATTAGCAAATATAAGGTCAAATCAAACTTAAAAATGAGGTTCATATGGAAAAGTAAAAATTTATGAAACATTAGTCAAAAACTCATTTTAGGGTACAAGTTAACTTTATTTGTTGATAGTCTCGAATTAATGTGTAGAAAAATGACTCATCAAAATAATTTGTAACTCCAAACTAATTAGATTTAAATTTGAAATGGTAGATAGGTGACCAATTTCACTAATTCAACTATGAAACGAATTGTCCACGGTTAAAGCCTAGATTAATTTGTATACTGACCATAGTGATTGAATAGAAATAATATTTATAAAAAGTAACAAATAATTTTAAACACGTTATTTTTGAATTTAAAACAAAGAAAATATATCAATATTAAGTCAACAAATAAATTTTTTATAAATTTTATTAGACAAATTTTCTAAAAAAACCAAATAAATTATAACGTATCCAATGATAAAAAAATACACTTCAGGCTTTTATTATTATTTATTATTATTTCATCGTGATACATCACTATTTGGGCGTACGCCTAAACGGCCCTCGCACCGGGCCTCTTCTCCCCTCCACACCTTGCGAGGCGCCCTCTGCACAGTTAGGGGCGGTCATGATCCGTCCAGGGTCTTGGCGCACGCCCCCCAAATAACACGTAGTCATCCACGACTACCTTGCTCTGCAATCCACGCTGCGGGAGATCGTGGGCTACGGACTTGTTCACACCCACGATCTCCAGTTGCCTGGCGCCCGCCATGCGAAGTGACACGCAATCACCCACGATTGCCTTGCTCCGCAAATCTCGGTCTCCACCATCTCCGCTGGTGGAGATCGTGTCTGGTTACGTGGTCCGCCTCGCGCGCTGACCACCTCTCTCCTCTCTGCTCTATAAATAGAGCCCATCTCAGCAGTTTAAGGTTAGCTACTCTTTACACTCCAGAATTCTCTTACTCTCATATCACTCTCTTACTAACTTGAGCGTCGGAGTACACTTCGCAGGGCCCCCTGTGAAGCTCTTGCAGGTTCTTGTTCGACTCTTAGCTCTTGCAGCCCACAACCGGTGAACTAGGTAAGTGCTGCCCATTTTCTAGTTTATCACATCGGATACATTAATTAATATTTGAATTGTTTGACTATAATTGTTATCGAAAACTGGATTCTTTAATACGACAAGGTAAACTGAAGTTGATTAGTATATAGTATAAACTATAAAATATGTGATGAAATATCATGTTTTTTATTATTTTTATTTGTTATTAAACCATGAAGTCATTGAAGTGGGTTTATTAAAATTAAGCCCACCAGTCTTCGGAATTCTAGGTTGGGTCCAGATACACGTGCTCATATTCTTTTTTGTAAAAATCATAGGAAAAAAAATACTTTTAAAATTGTAAACAGAATAAGGTAAGTAAAAAAAATGGGGGTGGGGGAGATCTTTTATAACTTTTGAAAAAGTATCCTATAAATTGCCTGGAATTAATTTAGTGGTGTGAGGAGAAAAAAGGAATGTACAGTTGCGTAAAGACAGAGGTTTGGCCATAAATGATAAATTCATTTGGGCTGCTTGAGAAGTTCATACAATTTTTTTTTTGTAAACAAAGGAAACATGGACAACTAGCAAAGCACAGAACGGGGAGTAAAAACCCCTATAAAATCACCATTCAGAAGACCCGCACAGCCAGAGGGAGCATCCTCAAAAGTATGAACGCCAATAGGAAAGGAGTGAGCAAAGTTTGCCATCCAGTCAGCAACTTGATTAGCCTCACGAAAGACATGCACAAAGACGAAGTTGATGTTACTCATACTCATAGTGTTCTGTGTTATCAGTGTTGAGCAAAGATGCCATGGAGCAACCCCTGAATAACAAACTGGATAGAGTAAAAGAGGGAACTTGGATGGAGTAAAACAGTCAAATTCTAAAACACATATTGCGGACAAGGGGACATGAATGATCATGTGTATCGCGTTTCCCGGTTTGACTGTAAAAACTCAAAATTGAGTGAATGCCGGAATTCAATAACAAATTGACTGTTGGTAGTAAGAACCAAAAATTTATCAATGAACGATAAATGCAACAACGCAAAAAATTGCAAGTTTCAAGCTAAGTTAAGAGTTAGCACCAAATATTACTCACCAAGCTCAAGTCAAGATTGGTGCAGACATGGTCCTTCTAGTGAGGGACAAGTAATGCTGCATTGCAACTAATGCCACTCACCCTTAGTCAGTATCAATCACGCGCCTAATCACCACTATCAACTCTCTACATCTCTCCCAATAAATATATGCACCAAAACTTTAAGATCAAAGAATAAATTTGGTCATTTATCTTTTTTTTTTTTTCACTTTTAGTCTCATATCTTTGTGAAAGGCCCCAATTTGATCCCATGTCATTTTTTGTCTCATATCTTTTGGTCAAGTCGCAGAGTTGGTCACACAACAAAAAAAGATATAGGACCTAATTGGAAATTGATCCAAAGATATGAAACTAAAAATGCAACAAAAAAGATATGGGACCAAATTGGAAATTGAGCAAAAGATATGAGACTAAATTTATACTTTGACCAAACTTTAACAAAGGTAATAACTTACAATTCTCCCAAATCTTAATCCTTCTTACCAATTTTGAAAGGGATTGGATCCTCTAGAGTTATTTTCTCTATATTTAATTTCTTGTAGAGTTAAAGAGAGAAAAGAAGAAGAAGAGAGATAAAATATAAAATTCATAAAATAAAAATATATAAAGTCATATTTTTTCTTTCTCTTTCATACTCCAAAAAAAAAATATAGAAAAAAAAAATTGTAGAAGTTTCATCTCTCTTCTCAAACTGATAGTTTAAACTTCGGAGTAAATTCAGAGAGTCACTATGGTGCATCTTTTTCTTAAGACTCGTATAGACCCTTCTACCTTAAGTCAAAGGTAAATTTTGATGGCGCTAACTACTTTTGCATTTTTCTTACATACTCAGTCTATAAATCATTTACTACATCATTCTATAAGAAACTCTAAAGTACTCTGCCATGGACCTCTTTGGCTACTATTCAGATTTTTTTACTGATTTATATTATATCAATAAAAGTATAGAGTAAACTTAATGTTTTAACTTATTTAATATATCTCAAAATTACAATTCGGTTTTAAAATATATTTTTGGCACATAGTATAATTGTCAACAATTTAATTTCTCAATCAAATTCAATAATAAAAAATATATAATTAATTTAAATTCAATAATCATATTATTACAGGAACCAAATTATTAACAATTACTATGATATTTCAGAAACTAAATCATATATTTTATTAATTATTAAAAAAAAAATTGTTGACTCTATCTAAATTTAAGAATTTCATATCACATTTTCACTATTTATAAAGACCACATATTTAATGATTATAAAATAATCAAAGACTAAAAAAATATTCTGAATATGTAAAGATTAAATTATAGTTAAATTTAAAATAAATATAAAGATGGTTTATATAAACTGGAAAAGTAGAAGGGAAAGAGTAAAGAGAGGAAGAAGGGAAGACAATTCTGAATAAAAAGCAAGACTTATTGCAAAGTGTTCATCCCGATGTGTCAGACATAAAAAGCCAATCACAAAGAGTTAAAACAATAAGAATGGAGAGAGAGAGAGAGAGAGAGAGAGAGAGAGAGAGAGAGAGAGTGTGTTGACTGTTGAGTGTTGAATTTTGAGATTTGAGAGTTGAGAGACGTTAAGCAGAGAATAATGTTGTGTTGTGCTTGTGCCACTTCAAAACTTGCTTTTCCAACCAAAGACATCCTTGTTTGTTGTTCCTCCTTAAAAGCCTCAACCTCTTGGACTAGTCTGTTATATGTATGCCTCTCCGCTCTTCCCTACCTTCTCTTCTCTTCTCTTTCTTCCCATTTCTATTTTCATTTTATTTTTCAATATATAAGACTCTGTTAATTAGGTAGTGCTTTAGAACAAACCCTGAAACCAATTCACCATCGTACTTTTAAACTTCACAACATATCACATGTTTATACTTCTCATTTGTAGCTTTTCTCTTTTTGGCCAACAAACAAAAGGCAGAGTTGCTCCTTCTTTGCTATATTATATCACATTCATATAATAGATATGGTAATATATAAAATTAATATCATATATTATACTAGAGTGGTACACATTGAATGATGAATTTGTTTGATCCTCAATTCCCATTCTCCTCCAGGACAGGAAGTTTGTCTTTTTATTCCTCTTAAATTAATATCATATACCTTTCCTTCACATATTACATGTTGGAAATTTGTGAGTAGACATACGCAAAATAAAATTTCATGTTGTTTAGATTAAGGGTGTGTTTGGCATATGAGTATAAAGTCATTACAAACTTATTATCTCCATTTTCAATACATAACTTGAGCTACAGTGCAACACAACTGTTTGTTTACCAATTACAAACTCATTACAAAAATATTATTTCATTACAACATCATTTTATAACATTTTTCATACTCAATTACTAACATATCCCTACTCAAATACCTATAATTATCTATACTCTAATACAAATCTAAAAAAATTATTTGACAAAAAGGTAATTTTCAATACCCTCATTTATTACACTTACAACTTTCTCTCACAAATATATATTTTATAATTATAATATATATACCACACTCCACTCCAAGCGTGTATATATATATATATACTAGTTAGGGCATGCCAATATGCATGTAACATTTGAATTGATTTAAAGTTGAAGATTATATTAAATTTTTATATTGATAAAATAGTAAGTTTTGGACCAATTTGAGAAACTATACAAATATGTAAGACTCATCTAAAATAAATAAAATATTTAGGACCAATTTGAAATTACCTCATATGGGAGAGTGAGTGGAGAGAGAGAGTGGTGACATTTTTTAATTTTCAATTGTTTTTTGCATTTTTTTAATTCATTTATTTTTTTAAAGAAGTGGGGGGAGTGATGGGGAGAGAGAGTGGTGATTTTTTTTTCTTTTTTAATTTTTTAATTCACTATTTTTGACCAACCATAAAGGGGTGGAGCCATATAATATAGTATAGATATGGCGCACATATATAAATATATAATATAATATAATAATATAACAATATATAAATATTTTTTATTTTAAAAATATATTATATTACATTACATTATATTATATTATATATAATTTTTAGTGTCAAAATTTAAAATAAAATAATTCAATTATGTTATTTATATTTTGGTCTATGAATTTGTAAAGATTATTTTATTTTGGTCATTGAATTTAAGAGAGACCCAATCGTTGATGAATGGAATTTTTTACGGGTCGAGATACATTTCACTTCGTGAGGACCAAATCATTGAATTGATATAAAATCGTAGACCAAATAGAATAGTTTTAAAATTTCCATGTTATTTACATCTTGGTCATTTCATTTCATTACATGAAGTAACTCCAACCTTCATTACAAATATTCACCTTTAGCACAAATTCTAAGACAATTTTATTACCATTTCATTTCATAATAATCACAACCCAAAAGTCAAAATATCATTTTATTATTTTTATTTCATTCCATTATCAATTACCAATTCTACCCCTCTACAATTTTCAAAAACCCATATAATTATTTCAACCAACCATAATCATTACATACCATTTTACATAATTTCACATACTATTTTTTTCATTACATCTCAAACAATCCAAACACCATTTATCATTACATTTTCATTACATAATTTTCTCATTACCATTTCATTACATACTTATTTCCTAAACACACCTTAAAAAAGAATCAATAGTATATAAGTTAAGGATATGAAAATGAGAGAACTAAATAAAGATAAATATGAGTGCGACACACATAAATATCGATTGTCAATGGATAATGGCAATTAAAGCAACTGCAACTAATATATTCTGTATCAATCTATATAAAACATTATCCAACAATATGTGTATATACGATTGATATAGATGACAAATTACACTCTCACACTTGAATTGTTAAGGCCAACCACTTGTGGAATCGTACACTTATTGCTGATAGCCCGATGGATCCTGTCTGCTTCGGGTAACCCGACCCGTATGGGAGAAGCAATGTCACATCACGCATGCTAATTGCTATATACTCTGATCTTATGGCTTTTTAATAAACAGAGGCATTACAGTGTTAATATATAGAAAAATGTGATATATAATACGTACAACGCTCTCCCCACAAGATTCTAAGCCTTGAGGACAAGACAAGTATTCATTCCATTATATTTATTTTATATTCATTCATTTCATGTATATATATATATTGCTTTTAGCCTACAAACCTGGCTTTTTCTTTTCTCACTTCTTTACCTTTTCTTTAAATCCCACCTCAATATTCGAAACCTTGTGTTGTGCTTGTGCCTGTGGGGTTTGGACTTTACTTTTATAACATCCCTTTTCAAATCTGTGATCATATATATGTAATACGTATACCATCTCTTCTCATCACTTTTGTTTCGTTCTCTGCTTTTTTTATTTTTGGGACTCTGTGCAGGGGACAGAATGAGACACAGAACAGAGTTTTTGCCTCATGTTGCAACACACAAAAGAAAGAAACGAAAACGATTAACGATCAGATCCATAATCCATTCTATTTATAAAATTTTAACATTATAGATATATATGGTCCTACGGATACCCAGTTTGACTGGTGATGTTATTCTTTTGAGTGAGAAACTGAGAACACTAGCTACTTTCTCGACCCACGATGCCACCTGATTGTTTTGAAAATATTCTTATGTACACACTGAGATCTTACCACTTCCTTTTACTGCTCCTGTTTCTTAAAATAACCGATACTGGATTTCCTTTAAAATCCCCATAACATTCAATAAATAATTTTTTTATAAAAAGAAAGTATCAAGTAAAGTTGAAGTTTGCCAGTATATACAGTTTCTCCTTGAAATCTGAAACTCCCTTTGTTCCGTTGGGCACTTGAAAGTTGAAACCACATTCGATCAATTACATATATAATTGCAGGATAATTGTAATCATATTTTTATTTTTAATCATCAGTACTATACAGAAGCAGTGGCAATCCCTAGCTAAAAAATGATGGAAACATAGACATCACATTTGCATGTAAATAATGAATTTTAAAAAAATATATTATACAGAGAGAAAAAGAAAAGGCAGAAACCAGAACTGTCTAATCAAGGGTTTCATTGTAGCTTTTGTGTTTGCTCATGCATGGGGTAGCTACTCTACTCAGTAATGTCTCCATCGATTCTGCACTTATAATAGTAAGTACTGAACAAAAAAAATCCTGTAATAACCATACCTAGACTTTGCTTCTCACACACAGCTCATTCCTGCATTTTAAGATTTTTCATAAAAAAAAAAGTTACATGATTCTGCGAATGCTAAAATTATGTGTTGTGCTGCCATTAGAAAAGCCCTAGCTAGCATAATAACAATTCACATAACCACCGACATATATGTACATACATGTGTGTATATACACACATGTGTTGAGGTTGTTACAAATAAGTGAAATAATGAAAATAGATAGAAGAAATGAACTAAAATTGTATGGAGAACGAATGAAATGGAACATGAGATTAGTGAAGATGATAACCCTTATTCGAGAAAGGGGAAACTCCAATATTACACAAGGCAGCACAATACATTCAACATAATGAAATACATTCCACACCCTTCGTGTGTATATATATATATATATAGTAATCCGGTCTTCTCAACTTGGGCTTCTTGGACCTGCTCTTGTTTATTATGGATCACTACATTCGTATCAGAGGTACTGATACCCATGGAATTGAAGCAGGAAGCAGGAGGTTTTGGCTTTCATATATAATAAGAAACATACCTCTCTTTATTTATCATCACTGACTCTGAATTATCAACACAATACTTCAATGTTGGCTGAGAATTGAAATCGCTGGTGCTTCTCTCTCTATATATCTCTGTCCCTCACAGCCACGACCATATATAGAGGTGGTGCAGACCAAAATGATTTTTCTTTCTTTTTTTTTTTTTTTAAAGGAGTACTTATTAATTTATAAATGAATTGTGAGCTGCTCCTTAAAATCAGCTATATATAAAATCTAAAGGAAATTGAACCATAGGTTGGAGAAGTTAAAAGCAGGCAATATGCGGGAAAAAAAAAAGTGTGATGTCGCTTAAGATTTAACAAAGAATCAAATAACAAAAGCATCCCCGACAAAGTTAAACAAAAAACAAAAAAGATCGGTTCAACCCCATACATTGAATCATTGTCAATGTAATCTTCTTGTGCTCTGCAAAACCCACTATGTTTATTTAAGAATTATAAGAAAAATGAACGAATCCTGTTGAAGAAACCTATGTATTAGTAAAGTGAAATTAAATATATTATGAGATAAATGAAAAAAGAGGGGAAACAAGAAAAAGAAAAGAAAAGAAAAGGGAGCCATATAGTTGAGTTGGTGCACCCACAAGGGCCAAGGCCACAATCCACATTACATTATTTTCTGCATTTTTTTAACATCATCTTTTGGGCAATAAAATGATCCAAACTTCAACTTGCAGCCAGAAAGTGAGTAACTTTAATTGACAGGCCCATTGAATACGCAAAGCCCAAGCTCAAAATACAGCCACATAAGCATAGAGATTTTGTAGCTGTTTTGTTTTTTGTCTCTTCCTTCTTCGAGGATTTCTTCTTCCACTAAAATTTTTTTACCTTTACTCCTTTTTTTTTTTTGCCTAAATCTTTTCTCTTTTGATATATATTTGGAGTTCAACTTTGAAGAGCATAACAAATAAGAAGATGGATGTGATGATGAATGTATAGTCTTCTAGTTATATATTCTTTTCTTTCTCATCAAAATAATGAGCTTGCACAAACACAAAAAAGTAGCATTATATTGTTGTCACTACCCCTCAAGCACCCCTATCAAACTGAAGCTGTACGTTATAATTAGAATAATTAGACATGCATACATACATACATACATACATACATACATACATACATACATACATACATACATACATACAAACAATACATACAGGAGATAATAATTGAATTGATGCTAAGGTTATAAACATAAATATCAGACACAACGCATCTGGCTAGCTAGTATTCTGTACGTTGACCTGGTCCTACCCCTACTTATATTACACGCAGGTTCGTGCCCACAAATTCATATATATATATATATAGCCCACTTATGACTTACCTGTTAGCAATTCGTGGCCACGTGACTTGTGTGACTTGCAGGATTACAGCTCCTCATTTTTCTCTATTCTCGTTTTCACATTATATAATAGGGATAACAATAACGACACCTTTATTATATATTCTTCTCCTTACTTCTATTTTGTCTCATCACACTATATATATATATAAATAAATTACTATCCCATTTTCCGTCATTTGTATTATTTAATTAATTATCTTGTACGTTAATATTCTAATCCAAATTAATTAATTGTATTGAGATCTTATGTGTGAAAAGAGAATGGTTCATTAATGTAGAGTTAGTTAATGCTTTTGCTTTGCCTGAGGCCGAAGAGAGCGAGAGGATGCTCATTTTATATTAGATTAGTTAATTCAGTACGTGGAAGCGAGTGATTTTGTCACGAGTTAAGAATTGAGAATGAAATAAATGACAAGTGTTAATGGAAAGTGGAAAGCGATCGATGTTGTGGATCAGCTCTAGCAAAGCACATGCACACGTTTACGCATTAATTTCTACCTCTTTTGAACTTAAAGCTTAAAGCTTAATTAATTAACTAATTAATATATATATCTCGCTAGTTTGCCAGCTGTCACATGATGCTTATCGAGTTGGAGGAGGAAATGAGGTTTAAGTTTGACCTTAGGTATCACAAGCAATCACAACAATTTTAATATTGAAACTAGAATAATGAGAAAAAGACATATAGCAGTGTTGTATAATTAGGAAATGATTAGATGAGAAAGCACAATTGGTTGGAAGGCATAGGTGGTGCAGCAGAAGCTACCAAAGATAATATTGTGATATATATATAGAAACAAACTAAAGAAAGTGACAATTCTAAAAGAAAGGGAAGGAATTTAGTGCACAAATTACAAAACTACTTGACCCATAAATATTCACGAGATCGATATACATAGATATAGATAACCTGTTGGATAGGGAAGAGAAGGGAAGTGGAAGCTCATAATAACACATAACTAGCAATTTAAATCCCAAATTTCACATACACACATTAAACCCATCCTCAATCTCTGTCTGCCTCTTAAGTCTTACAATATTCCTTGCTTCTTTCATTGGTCTCTTGATGGAAGTCAAAACTACTAGTAGTGTTGGTGCCATTAAGAGCCGCCATTCTAACACACATGTTCACCATCATCACCATTCATCACATTCACAAAACCATAGACATGCTTATTATCATAAAAATTTGGCCTCCAATACCAATCTCATCATCATCATAGCCACTATCTCAATTATTCTTGTCTTGCTTGCTATTTTCTTCATCATTCTCATACTTCGTCGCCTAATATTCTCCTCTGGAAGCAACAGAAGTTGCAAGAATAGCACAAAGAACAGAGCAATGGATGACACAATTAGCTGCAGATTCCTGCAGGCTTCACCAACAATGAGCTTCCATTGTAGCCCAGGTAATAAATTATAGTTAAGGTAAAAGGTTCATTTTGGTCCTAAATGTATAACCTTATGTTCATTTTGGTTCATTATGTTTCAAAATGTTCAAATTGGTCCTAAATGTTGGCAAAATGATTCATTTTGGTCCTAAATATTGATAAAATATTTCATTTTGGTTCCAAACTATTGAATTTGGTCATATTTCTCTCGTCTCTCATTTCAAGTTCAAATAACTTATTTAAGAGGAAATCGTAACTCTGAATTTGTCATTTTCGAATTTGAAACGGGAGATATATAATCAACTTTGCTTGTTTGACTATAAAACGAGAGGTCTACTTTTATGATCGATTTGACCTCGTTTGCTGATAGTCCCAATTGGATAGAGAAAGTACTCTTCAAGAACAATACGTAACTCTAAATTCGTCACGTTTGAACTTGAAACAAGCCATATTCAATAGCGAGGACCAAAATGAAACATTTTGCAAACATTTAGGACTAATTTGAACATTTAAAAACATAATGGACCAAAATGACCCTTTAACAATTATAGTTAATTAAGTATGTAATTAGTTGTATATATATGTAATTAATGAATTTACATACAATTAATAATGCAGATGTGCAAGGGGGGTGTCTGAGTGGCGGGAATATGAGTATGATGAGTATGAGAGGAAGAGGTGGTAATAATAATAATAATAATAATAATAAGAGGGTAAATAAAGGAGTGCAAGTGTTGACATATAGGGAGATAGAAATGGCAACAGAAGGATTCAGTGAAGAGAATGTGATAAAGAATGTGGAAGGGTGTGGTTTGATGTACAGAGGAGTGTTGAATGATGGTACTTTGGTTGCCATCAAGATGCTCCCAACGCAAGCTAAGCAAGCCGAGCGTGCCTTCCGATTACAGGTCAGTAGGTCACTCACTCCTTTCAATTTGCATATATCCAATGATATATACGATGGCGGATTTGTTTTGTGAAAGTCACGTCATTTGTTAGATTTTATTGAATGAATTATGAACAGGTAGACCTGCTAAGCCGGTTGCAGTGTCCATATTTGGTGGAATTGGTAGGGTACTGCGCTGACCAACATCACAGGATATTAATATTGGAGTACATGGGGAACGGCACACTGTATCACCACCTGCACTCGCGCGTGGATGAATCTAAACCGTTGGATTGGTGGAGTCGGATGAGGATAGCCCTTGATTGCGCTAGGGCTCTGGAATTCCTGCACGAACACGTGGTCCCATCCCTCATCCACCGTGATTTCAACTGCAACCGCGTCTTACTGGATCACAACTTCCGTGCCAAGGTCTCTGATCTCGGCTTCGCTAAGATCGGATCAGACAAGATCAACGGTCTCATTTCCACTTCTGTCTTGGGGACCACCGGATATCTAGCACCCGAGTCAGTTTCTCTATATATATCACACATCATTAATTACCTCAATTTTCTAATTAATTGATGTTAAAGTAAATAAATGAATGAATTGTAGGTATGCGAGGTCAGGGAAGGTGAGCACAAAGTCAGATGTGTATAGCTATGGGGTAGTTCTTCTGGAGTTGCTTACAGGACGTGTACCTGTTGATATCAACCGACCCCCTGGACAACATGTCCTTGTCTCTTGGGTTAGTACTTTGTACTATTTTGCTTCATACATGTGAATTCTACTTGCATTGTCACTTTCTTCATTCTCATACAAATAATTAACTTTTAATCAATGATTCAGGCTCTCCCAAGGTTAACCAGCAAAGAGAAGCTGGAGGAAATGGTTGACCCTGCTCTGCGAGGACACTACTCAACCAAGGATCTTATTCAGGTCCATATCAACGAACTTCAACTTTAATGAAATTAATTAATTGGATTAATATTAATATGTTTCCTCACATATATATTTGTGTGTGTGTGGATATTATAGATTGGTGCGATTGCAGCCATGTGCATACAGCCAGAGGCAGATTACAGGCCGTTGATGACAGACGTTGTACAATCACTCATCCCACTTGTTAGGAGCACATGTGTTAGTTCATTTAGTTCCCCAACTTCTCAAAAACATGCTTCTAGTTCTACTCCAACCCATTAATTTATTATATATATGTATTCATTACTCTTGTACCTTTCCATCTTTAATTTTGTTCCGGATCCATACTAATCCCATCCATTATTCTTTTTTTGGATCATATACTGCATGGGATATATATAATATATCCAACTTCAAATCTCTGTAGAGCGAAATTAACACAAGCAATGCAAGCACGAATCTAGCTATCTATGTCAGCATGTGTGTGCTTCTTGGTTTATTATGATGAACCACAGTAATAATATTGTAGAGCTAGATGGGTCCCAAGTACTTTTTTAATAAATTTATATAATTGTTACTTTTGAACTGAGCAAACAGAGGGTTAAAAGAATATCAAACTACGTGTCTCTCTATATATAGGTGATTATATTCAAATCGATTTTCTTTCTCACAAAATAATTGGATATATATATATATCGTTGTTTCGCTTTATATATATATCCAATTACGCGTGGACGATGAAGTACGTTTCTACTGCCAATTAAGTCATTTCCGTGTGGCGCGCACAAGAGTTTGAACACTTAGACACACGTCTCATATATAAAAGATGATTGGGACAATTAAAAGAATAACCAAAAAAAAAAAAGATGAGAGAATACTGTGGGAAATTTAACAAGGGAATAATAATAATGTTGAGGCTTTTGGATCCATTTCATGGCGTTGATAGCGAGAGATTGGTCCAATAAGGCAGGTAAAGCACAAGAGGATTTCATTGAGGTCATATCAATGCTTATTTTCATGTAAAAAAAAAAAAAAGAAAAAAGTTGAAGCAGCGAATGATTGGAGATCAATTAATCAAGTTAAATAGGTGTTATGTTACCAGGAAGAGTGAACAAAGGAAAAACCAAAACTCAATTATTACTCAAATTATTACAAAATGGATATCAATCTCTATAACGCGTAGGATCTTGAGGAATAAAGTGTATTATTTATATAGGAGTATCACATATAATGTACGTACAGGCATTGACTTTTGCGGAACCATCTTGGTTTGATATGATATGCACTCAACTTCTTATCATGTTGGTTTGGTAGATTATGTATAATAAACAAGGAAATTTAAACCTTAATGAACTTCTTAAAACTTGAGAATTTAAGAATTAAAAAGAATAGGAGTACTGGGTCCGCTTTCTTCTTTGATTTGTTGAAACTTTGGAATTTATATATGGACGGAAGAAACTAACGAGAATCAAACAAAGCGAATCGATCACCAGAATAAAATTAAAGATGTATGAGTGACAGTTAGCTGTACCAATAAAAGTTGATGAATTAAAGAGAAGTAATATGAGGTCAGTTAATCAAGAGAATTAAACTCCAATAATTTACTGACCAATTAAGTGACATCATTTATAATTAATTCAAACAAAATTAATTAATTAATCTGTGCAAGTGCATGTTAGGAGCAATAATTTAGTCTAATCTGCCTAAATTTACCAAACAATTGAAATCAAATGACATTATTGTTGGCTTAGCTTGCACTGGCCTTCCAACACTACCAAATTTAGTTAATTTGTTTTAGTGGTGACTAAATTAATTAATTTGTTTTAGTGGTGACTAAATTAATTAATTACACAAATGGTGAAAGCTGACCAATTAACAATGAATATTCTAATTAAAGTTTAATTAAACGGTTCAGTTGCTGCTTTAAACAACGTCGGTCAATTTAAGCAGCCACATATCTTCAAATTAAAGTCGTTTTGTACAAGGCCAAGAGGCACACAACACACAATACATGGAAGATATTATATATATCTACAATTGCACATATTTGGTTTTCATTATTTATATATTATTTAAGCTAATTTCAAAATTGAAATGGAAAATGGAGGCAATGAAAGAAAGTGTAGTAATAAGAATGTTATTATTGGGTTAAGTGGGTGTGATTTCCAACTATCAGCGTGCATTAATCGAAAATTCCATCCTAAGACTTTTTCTTCTGTACGTAACACACAGGAAAGGACAAGTATTATCTTTCTCTTCACCGACAAACGGCGAGAAATAAATGAAATGACAAAATTCAGAGTATGCAATTACAATATTTCTTTTTCTAATTCTAACATTTAACGGAGAAATAAAGTATGTAATGCCAATCAACTAGTATATCTTAAAATTTTTCATGCATATTTTTAAGCTATGCACGTCATATACTTTGTAGTTTGTACAATTCTTTAACGTCTTATTTAGTCGTCTCCACCAAATTTCTATTGAATTTCCTAGCTATAATGCTTATCTCATGATAATTATTTTATACCAACGTTTTGAAAATCTTGCTATATTTCTAAGGGTTCCTTTCAATTTTTCATAATTTTCAATATTTGCTCGTACAATATAGCTACAAAGGATAACAAAATATTAATAGAGAATACTACAGAGTACCGAAGTGTTAAGTTTCAAACCACATGTATTAAAATTTTTTATTTCCAATAATTGATTCATATCTTACTCTTTGAAGTGTTTTATTATAACTCCCGAATAAAGTGGTCTGTGCAACTGGCTTCCATTTGTTTCTAGTATCCTTTAATTTTCTATTGTATCCTCTTCTGAAACATTATATATTATTTGTAACTTGTACCATATTTGTTTTAGTTTCCGGATGATTAATCCAATTCTTAGAATTGTTCTTTCCAAATTAAAATATTGTTTATCCATTAGTCTTTAAGTTTATAAGGTGAATCCAATCAAACGTTACATTTTTTTATCAAGTCTGTTTGCTCAGTTTAAAATATAACATTTTAATATTTGGTCAAGACTCAAGACTATCTATCTATTTGAAATTTGCTACTTCCTCTCCTATGTTATTACTGTTTTGTCTGGTCTATTATATTATTCTTTTTCAATTTAAACTTTTGCCTTTATTCTCTCGTTGTCTTTTATCTCTTCCTCCAATTCATAGCAAATCTCCCCCTCCTAAATTTCAACAAAAAGACTATTATAATTATTTAGATCAATTAAGGAAAAATTAATAGCATGAATTATTCCACTAATTAAAATCAGCCCTACATTTTACAAATTCTAGTGTGAAAACAAAATCGTAGCCGATATTGAAAAAAAAAAAAAAAATCAACTAACTTTACAGGAAATTGTTGAGTTCTTGACTTCTTGGAGAAGAAGCTAGGTAGTGGAAGCAAATGGACAATAATTAAACCGGAGGCCGAGCCGAGTCCACGGCCGACGGCGGCATGATAGGATCGGCGGAGGTCTCTTCACCGGCGGCGGCAGCGGTGGTGCTAGCCACTCTCGGAGACCTAACCGACGACGCCCTCACTAAGAATGGCGGCGCCATCGTGAAAACCCACCGGTCCTCCGATTTATTAAACCCCCGGTCCAGCCGCCTGGACCCTCCTCCGGTTCGATATCCCCGTTTGGAGCTACTTTCCGTGGGCAGTATCACCAAGCTCGTGGAGCGATGGAATTTATGGTTGTTCACAATCTGATTCCTCACACCCTCCGGTAATCTCAAAGTGAACCGGTCCGTACTTTCACTCGGTTGAACCAACGAGTGTCCGGTCGAGTGCGAGCGCGGGAACCTCCTTGCCTTATTGGACCGCGACCTCCGCGTACGGTTTCGGTTCAAACGCATCACATCCGATTCCTCCACGGCTTCTTGTTCCGAATTCGGTTGGACGGCGTCGTTTTGGGGTGTTTCAATATCTGAAGAAGAATGAGCGATGAGAGAATCCGTAGGTTGAGGAAGAAGATCGGCTCTGCAAACAGGACAGGTTGTGTGAGAAGCTAACCACTCGTCGATACACTGAGGGTGGAAGACGTGGTCGCATTTGGGGATCAAACGCAGCGTTTCGTGGTCGTGGAATTCGTTCAAGCAAACGGCGCATTCGAGAGCGCCTTTCCCGATTTGGTGAATCTTGACGGCGGAGTAATCGAGGGTGGGGAAGGAGTCGATGACGGAGGGATCGAGGCCACGTGGAAGGCGTCTGGATCGAGCGGTAAGAGGGAGAAGGGTATTTCCGTGATTGTGGGATTGAGAGCATTGACGGATGTAGATGGAGAAGAAGCCCATGAGGAAGAGTACGGCGAGTAGTACGACGACGATGACGGCGATGGAGGGGCTGAAACTGTTGTAGTAAGGGTCGGTGGGGCCTGTGTTGGTTTGAGCTCCGGCGAAGGGGATTGCCGGAGAGAGAAGGAGGAGAAAAACGAGAGGCAGAATCATCATGAATGATGAAGAAGAAGAAGAAGGGATCATAGAGGAGGAAGTGAGTGGAGGAGTTCCAGGTATATAAATGGGGGAATGAGAGGGAATGTGATGGAAGTTGTGAAGTGAAGAGAGTAGAGAGAGAGAGGAATGAAGTGAAATTGGGTGGCGTGGGGATCAAGGAAAGAAAAAATAATCAAAAACAGAGAGGGACGGAGAACACTACGGAGGAGTTTGGGTGTGGGGTCCACTCTTTCTTAAATTCTTGGCCGTTGGATTTTGGTCTTCTTCTCTACGTGTTCCCATCGCATTCTCATCATCTATACTACATACATATATACACATACACATTTTTAGAGTGACTAATTTCTGTTTTTTTTTTTTTTTTTTTTTTTTTTTTTTTTTNTTTTTTTTTTTTTTTTTTTTTCTTCTTTTTCTACCACCGCTATTAGTGCACCTTTCTTTTATTATTCTCACACTCTAGCTCACGCTAAATTATTAAATTTTCCTGCCTATTATATGATTTAAGTAACATTCATTCATCCATTTTCACCCTTTGTTAATTAATCAGCACTTCACCACATACAGCTATTTCATTCATTTCTCCCTCTATCTCATCATCTACTTAATTACTTGTCTTCAGATTAAATTTTAACACGCACACCATGGATCGGAGATTACCGCGACCCATAAGTTTAATTAATTTCTTCCGCCATCAATAATGAGTAACTCAAAAGATAATCTCGACTTTAATTAATTAATGAGATTTCAAGTATAACGTACACTTGTGAACGACAAATATATATATTATTAAACGTGCACAATCGACTGCCTTCCTCTATATGTGCATATGTCATATTAAAAAGTAGATAACGTGAATTGCAGATTTGTTATTCATATATGTTCTATTTATATGAATTAATAGGTGTGAGTTTGATATATAAATAATTTAGAAGAGAAAAAGCAGGGGAAAAGGTTAGCCTCGGCCAAGAGATCGTGAGGAGTGGAAAGTGGAAACAGACGGAGGAGAGAAAAAGGAATGGATGTATGTGGCATACTACAATAATTATATATCTTGATCAACTTTATAACACCAATGTGAAGTTAAATTTGTTGGCAAAATCTCAAGCCTAATTAAATAAACAACAACAAAAAATAATTATCAATTTTACAAACATTGAAATGTAATTAATTTCCTTAATGTTTAATATTTTATATTAATATATAATTTTCAGTTAAAAGTAAAGTCATATGTATATACTATTATGAAGTATATATACACATGTGTGCGTGAAATTATGTATGAATCTCCTCATCATCAAACATGAGTGCTGTGTTGGAGCACACTATTTATGGCAGAATATGATTCCATTATTGTTCTGTGTTTGCTTCTTTCATTGATCTATCCCCCTTTGTCAAGCAACGAATTTGATTCTTAGTTCTTAGATACAAAACACATACAATAAGATTAAACATATTTCCAATATATTAATCAATATGAAGCCTTTACTGTATGACCAAAATAATAATAATAATAATAATAATAATAATAATAATAATAATAATAATAATAATAATATGAAGCCCTTACTCACAGAATCCCTTCACTCAATCCAGCTATTTCCCCCTTGTTTCTGTGTGTGACTTGTATTTTTATAGTTTACATAATTTTGTTCTCTCAAATATGTCCCATTGTCCTCTTTTAACCCCGTGCGTTGATATGATCATTCATAAGTACTAATAACTTGTTCACCTGTACAGAAAACTAATAAACATTTTAGAATCCAGGTCAGTGTTTGCTAGCGGATATAATTAATTATATTGTTTTTAACAATTTTAAGTACGTATACACGATTTGATTTGAACTGACTTGGTCATCAATGACAAAAATGAACAAATATACGAGAACTACAATATCAATAAATCTGAATGAGATGTACAAATTGTCTATTATTATTACTCAATTGGGTTTTTCCTAAAGTAGTATAGCATATTGATCGGGAATTTTGCTCCCGAAACTCCGAAAGTATAATACACTATTTGACCCGTTCAAACTTAAAGCAACGGAATTCTTTCCGTCACCTCTAATGAAATGTCACTTGGCAAACTCCTATCTACCTGTGACCAAAATAATAAAAATAAAATTATATTAATTTTCTTATATTCTTGTTTCCTTCGATTATAAATTTTAATTGTATTTTCTCTTTAATAATTAGTGAGGTAAAAAGTGATATTTAATATTCTCTCTATTATAATTGGTCATGTATGAAATTTTTGTCACGTGTCAAATATCAATAGATAAATTTAATAACAATGATACAAGGAACTTGATATATGTTATCCAATAATAAAACAGTCATTCACTTTTGGTTTTGGTATTTACCAACTGTCTTTTAATTTCCTCGGAAGGTTAAAATTGGCTGATATATATAAAATTCAACCAAAAACAAGTGTTGTGCATTTATCGTACCATTAAAATACAAATGCCTTAATTAGTTGAAACCGAAACCGTACGCAATTGAGAAAATTAATAATGAATAATTAAGTGGGTATAATATTATAGTTGGGAGTACTTGAGGCAAAGGAATCAGCCAAAACATTCTGTTCACATATACTAACTAGCAAGGCGACATATTTATACTATATTATATGTGGGATGAGCTTTTTGGTTGTCCTCCTATTTATATTAAGATAAAAATAATTAAAATAAGAAAAAACTTACTATTTGGTCCCTCTTTTTTTGATTGAGTCAACGATTTAGTCCTTTATTTATTTTTTATACATATTTGAGTGTCCGTTAGGACATGCAAAGTCCCTAATATATATATATATATATGGAATCTGCTGACAATATAAAATGGGTTATTAAGAGATACTAATTAGGAACTTCTAAACCATGCATTTGGCCTGCCGGAATATTCTTTGTGCAACTAAGTAAAACATATTCGTCAAGTGAACGTCAACCATATATAATTATAACCGTCTTTATATATATACATACACAAATTGATGCACAGTACTTAAAGTTATGTATGGACTCACTAAACATGAATATGAAGATTTTTCTTCAAAAGCATTGTTACAAAATTTCTCAGCATTTAAAATTCATAATAATGATCCGTTTTCAACGTGTTGAAACTTTCAACAATATTTTTTTAAAAAAAATTGACTGTGAACAAAATATTCTTCCATTTTTGTTTGACATTAAACTTTAATTTGTAGAAAGTGATGAGAAAGTGATGAGCACATGCATATTGAACCATATATTGATGTTAATTATACATGTTGAATCTGTAAATTTGGAAGTCATGTCCGTAATAATGGCGGTTTGGACCGTTCGTGAATTATATGCTCCACTCAGCCTTGTTTAAATGAATGTGGATAACATAGTCAAAGTCTCAAAGAGTTCGCAGGTTTGAAAATTGAGACAATCAAAATTGAGATGTTGAAGTGGTCATCATCGATGAATTAAGTTACGATTAAAAACTTCAATTTATTCGTTTCTGTAAATCCCATCCCTATTCAGAGTTGACTTTTGAATATATATACCACATAACATGGCATCCTAATTTTTTTTTTTTGGTCAGAACATTGAATCCTAATAGGAGTAATAAATAGATAAAAACATAATATTGCTATTATTCAACGACAAAGTGAAGCGCTAGCTAGGAGTCCATGCATCCTTTGTTTCACAATAATGACCATCGAAATCTGAATTGGTCTAACCTTATTACTCATACATAGACATATATATATATATATATATATAGATAGATATTCGATCTTCTATATTTTTTGTTGGTCAAGTTTTTCCAGAAGGCCAATATATATAGGTGAAGTTTGCACTTACGACACCTACCTCATGTTGTCATCTATATTATTGAACTACATTTTATATAGAAGACTTCTCAATCCATCACATACGTCAATCCTCATATATAGTCACACAGTCGTATATAAGTCATTCTGGTAACCAATTTAAATTTAGTTAATTCCAATAATGCACCAAATCCAATATTTAATTAGATAACGGGTTGATGAAGCTTTTTTAATGATTTATTTTACTTGTTCATTCGCTTGAAAAATGGAGAGGGTTTTATTTAATTTTATCCTTGAGGCTTGAGCTTAACATTTTTTTTTAAAAAAATAAAGGCCAAATCTTACAAAGCCAGACACGTTAACAAATAATAAAAACAATAAGGTCAACTTGTTGTCACTCTCATGTATGATTGAATAGTTATAATTTTTTTTTTTTGAACAAAAAATAGTTATAATTTAATGTTACTATTATTATTTATGTGGTCTCTAATATCGTTAATAATTTATATATCTATAAGTCATTCAGTTTTTTATGGTTATAAAACTTTCAGAATTGTAATCATTGTGTAAAATGTGACAAAATTTTCTCAAACTGTTGAAAAGTACTCATTTTGTTAAGTTTTAAATCATAAAAATAATTATTTTTAAATTTTATAACTATTGTTGCATTTGCATTTGCATTTACATTGACTGAAACTTAAAGTTAATGGTTGTTGTTTCATTTAATAGTGGTTAAAAAAAATTAAATGAAAATCTTAACAATTAATTTTTTTCACAAAATAAAACTTTACACGGTATTTATTTATTTTTTTTTTCAAAAAATTCAAGGGAAGAGGTTTTGGTACAGGAAGTAAAATTGAAGGGAGTTTTGTACAGTTTATTATTATTATTAGGAAAAAATATTTTTTCCATCCCTAAATTGTATATCTATTTTTAATTTTCTCTTCAATGTTTATAAAAATAATTTATTAAAATATAAAAATTTAGGAACAAAATTAACAATTAAAGAAACATTAAGAACAACATTAAAAAGTGATGTAAAATTTAAAGATAAAAAAGATGTTTTATTTGTTTTATTATTATTTGTCAAAAAGTTATTTAATATATTAGTTGGGGAAGGAGATAGATACTGTTGAGGTCCATCTTGACGTGGACCTGGGCCGATACTTTTAACTTTGTGTTGATGGCCCAATTGTATCGGAGAGGGGTGAAGGAAAGTTCAGGCAAATTGCTTTATGAAGCCCACGACGAGTAGCTTAAGCCTAATATTGGGCTAAATTAATTTTATTCACTAACAGATTAACGTAATAACACCATAAATAACTTTGTTCTTGTTTTAAAATTGAAAAGGATCAAGAACAGAAGATACTCAAGTTAACATTGTCCAGAAAAATGGACATAAGTAATTCAATGACATAAATTTCAACATTATGTACTTCATCATATAAATTAAAAAAATTAGTCAGAACCATGGATTATATTTGAATTCATATAATTATTAACTAAATTCATACATAATTTTGTAGAATTGTAGTTCCTTTTTCCTTTTAAAAAATAAAGGCTACACAGTAACACACACACACACACATATTGGTTAGTGTAGTATATATGATGAAGGGATAATTGTTGAGGTATAGTTGTGTGTGTTAAGGAGTGGTTTTAGTTAAAGCACACAGAAAATATATGATTAAGAAGTAATTATATTGAACAAGTAGGGTTATATATAGTGAATATGTACCCTCCTCTATACAGCTATCACATCAACCTTTTTTACTAACATGAACAATATATAGCTGGATGGAACATTCATTCATACACCACACACATACACACACAAAGAGAGGTGCTAATTTTATTATCTTTTGAAATAAAAAACTAACAGTTCTATAAATTTGAAATCTGAATTCTATATAGTATATATATTAATTTGTTTGAAAATGGAAAGAATATATATATATTGTATATATTTGGGGAATATTAAGTTGATATATGGATGGACCCTCAAAAAAGTAGCAAGATAATGAAGGAATGGACCAGAGTATGTATCCCAGAATGCTTAGCATAGGTGTAGGGTTCTCTTTTTCTCCAGCCTACGCTATTTGGAATTTTGTTTAGGTTCAGATCAACCATTATTACCATCCTTATCATCATTATCATCACTCTACTAATTATATTGCTAAAACCATATCTACTTTTAACTCTTTTTCTTTCACACTGTTGGATCCGCCAACTAGGAAAATAAAATAAATGGACGAAAAAAAAAAACTAAACCATACTATTATCCTCTGTTATAAAAACCGGACCGGACCGGCCGGTTGGACCGCGAACCGGCCAGTGGTCTGGTCCGAGTTGAGCAAGAAACCGGGCAGGCTGAGAACCGGTCAAACCGCCTGAACCGGTAAAAAACCAGGAAAACCGCCTTGAACGGGCGGTTTTGAGGTTGAACCGGTTCAGTTTTTTTCTAATTTTTTTTTTACTTTTTCTTGATTAAAATGATGTTATTTTAAAGAAATTTGTTTCTTATTATGTTTAGACTCAAAATAATACGTTATTTAATAGTTTTTACTTCAAAATTTGATTTTTTATCCTCCTAATTAATCACTTTCTTACTCAATTCAGCTTAAATTTAAAAAGTTTATTATATATTTTTATTATATTAAACTAAATATATTATTTTTTATTTATTTAATTATTAACGGTCCGACCCCGGTTGAACTCCGGTTGAATCATTGAACATTGAACCGCTGCTTCGGTCGATTCAATAACCGGTCCGGTTTTAATAACCTTGCTATTATCCCCCACCCCACTTTGTTACTCTCAAGTTCCATCCTCTGAGTAATACCAGAAAAAAGAGAAACATATACAATAATATCAGTGAATTAAGTACATTTTAATATTATTTTTTAAAATTTAAAATGTTAAAGTATTATTCGGTTTTTCAAAAACTGTTAAATGTTAATTATATATATATTTTTAATTAATATATAGTTGTAATAAAATAATGACAATAAAAATAATCCCAAAACCTGCATAATAATGTATCTATTAGTTTGGATATGGCAAAAGCTTCTTGCTCAATTAATAAATTAACTGCCACAATATTATTATTGGAGAAACAATCAATATACTGATATAAATTACAAAATTTCCCTTTGAGTTTTCCAAGCATGATGTATCAACTAAGAATTTAGATTTTTAAGAGCTTGATATTTATGAACTTCTTCCTTTCACTATCATTTATGCTGTAGAAGAGTTATGCATGATTTGATGTTTAATTAGGAAACAAATAATTGCGTTGGTACTTAATCATTAATTACAGGTTTGGTGTGAGTCATTAATCAGAAACTCTTGAATCATACAATTTGTAAGTATCTACTCCAGCGAAATGGATATATATAGCCAATGCTCTCTCAATATGGGTACATTATATATATCATTAAAAAAAGTGTTTTTACCCTGTGATAAAAAATACACTTGATGGATGGAATTCTTGCCTTAAACAAGATGAATGTCACAGAATTTTTTCTCATAATTAATAAACCATAAATTACGTCTTTCAACTTTTTTTTTTTGAACAAAATGGTGTATATAAAATACGAAAAATGTATATAATATATAATTTGAGTATTTACGTAAAATAAGCCTGAGTTTTTTGAAGAGGACATCTATTTCTTATCTCTAAGTTTGTCTAATAACTACAATTTAGTCCTTAAATATTAGGAATGTATTTTTCACTTTGATTTTTTTTCAAAACTTAACTATTTAGTCTCTAAAATATATTTGTGGTCAAAAAATAAATTTTCAATATTTAATAACTAAAATTTAATTCCCTTTTCCATTGTATTTATGTATTAAATTAATTACGTTCATGCATATATATATATATCAATCAAGTGTGCACATATATGTAGGTAGCTATAAATAACAGTTTTGAAAATTGGACTAGATTGGCCGGTTGAATTGCAAACTGGTGAGTGGTCCGATCCGAGTTGAGCACAAAATCGGGCATACTAAAAACATCTTTGAATCGAGCGTTTTGAGGTTGAACCGATTCAGGTTTTTTTGTTTTATTTTCTATTTTTAAGTTTTTCTTGATTAAGATGATATTATTTTAAAGATTTTTTTCTTATTATGTTTAGACTCACAATAATACGCTACTTAATAGTTTTTACTTCAAAATTTGATTTTTTATCCTTCTAATTATCATTTTCTTATTCAATTCAGCTTAAATTTAAAGAGTCTATTATATATTTTTTATTATATTAAACTAAATATATATTTTTTATTTAATTATAAACGGTCCTATCCGGTTGAATTATTAAACCTTGAACCTCAACTTCAACCGATTTAATGACCGGTCCGATTTTAAAAACCTTGATAAATAATGAATATGATGTGAAGCACAGGAACATGACACTGGGAATATTTTGAAATAACTTAATTAATGGTGGGATTAATGTAAGAAAATAAAAACTTGTCTGGAGTCTGGTACTGAAATCCCACGTGTTATTCGATACTTGGACCTTCACGTGAGTTGATAAAAATAATTTTGAAAAGATGGTCTGGGTAATAATTAATGATATGTTACGAATATTTCGTCCATGCACTAATTAAGCAATTAATTAGTGTAGTAATTAAGCTAGCGCATCAGCTCAACTCCTAACATTTTTTAAACCCCGTGATTAGTTATCTCGAATACATAAGTCAAGCAACTAGTGCACAAGCAATGACATAAACTCATTAACTAAGTAGTTACATACAAATTAAATTTGGTTGCATTCTTTTTTAGAATAGCTTTGGAGTAATTAATTAATGTTATGCCATGTGAGGAAATAATAAAAAAACCATATATATATACACATTAGGGGCTTGGCATGAAATATGTACGTAACATTTGATTTGACATTTGTAGTTATTTAGTGACTAAATAGTATATTTCTATTATTAAAGGACTAAATCGTTAGAAGTGTGAAAATTAAAAGACTAAATAATAAGTTTTCACTTTCTTAAATCATATCTACTACTTTCTCTTTCCCATTATCTATGCAGTCAGTCAATTATTAAGTTTCACACATGTTTAATTCTTATTCTTTTAATTTTTAATTTAATTATTTTTGACCAACCAAAAGCACCCTCACACATATAATATACTAGAGGCTTTGTGTGCCCTAAGGGCACGCAAATATGTATATAAAATATAAAATTATTTAAAAATAATTTGTTAAAAGAGAATATCACATGGTACTAAAGTGTCCCTTTTTAAATCACCGGATACTAAAGTGAAATATGACCAAACTATAGGGTACCAGAGTGTAATTTACCCTTTTTTTATGGAGCTTAAAATATTAATGAAAATCAAAAGTAACTTGTATGGGGTGAGACTTGAGAGAACGTGGTCGGGCTGAACGAAAGTGGGTGATTTCTTTTTCTTTTTTAATTTTTTTAATTCAATAATTTTGACCAACCATAAAGGAGTGGAGCCATATAATATAAGACTAGGCACTTTCCGTGCCCGTTTAGGTATGTAACGTTTAATTTGACATTTGTAGTTATTTAGTGACTAAATAGTATATTTCTATTATTCAAGGACTAAATTATTAGAAGTGTGAAAATTAAAAGACCAAATCATGAGTTTTCACTTTCTTAAATCTTATCTACTATTTTTTTTATCTCTCATTATCTATACAGTTAGCCAATTATAAAATTCTACATGTTTATTTTTTAATAATTTAATTATTAAATTATACATATGAAATAGTAGATCTATAGACATAGATATGTATAATGGAAGATGATGGAAATTTATTACTCTATGAGGAAGACCCAATTTATGTGGGCTCCCGTGGTTGCGGACTGTTCGGCTCACGAGTAATGAGTCACTCTTTAATTTTATCTTGTTTCATTATGTATTTTTTAATTGTCAATGTTAACATAATAACATACGATCTACGTACATCATCTCATTTTTTATATTTTGATTATTTTCTTGTTAATGTTTTAGAACGCCTTAATTAAAATAAAATTGTAACGTAGAACAAAAGATAGGTAAATTTATTTTGTACAGATGCAACATTTCATTATATATGAAGATTGAAGAATCCATATCTCTAGATGAGATACACATTTTGTAGGGCAATTTTAAATATTTTTTTAATTATATTGGTTTGAAATAATTTTTAATCGAATATTTAAAAATATTTTATTTAATCACAATAATAAATAATGGTTTAGACAATTCATTTAAGCGGTTTATAAATTTATTTCTTATTTTTAATTTGATTAAAAATATTTCGATGTAGCGTCCATGCACTTTTGTCATATTTTTTAATCTATATAATAAAATTATTGTTTAAGTTAAGAGAGTATATATATATTTCTTTTAATTCAAAATATTTATTATTAGAAGTAGTGATTAATTTTTTTGTCATAAGCTATTCATTTAAANGGTGGCATTTTTAATTTTTAATTGTTTTTTACATTTTTTTATTTCATTTATTTTTTTAAAGAAGTGGGAAGAGTGGGTGGGAGAGAGAGTGGGTGATTTTTGTTTTCTTTTTTAATTTTTTAATTCATTATTTTTGACCAACCATAAGGGGTGGAGCCATATAATATAGTATAGATATACGATAATTGCCCATGTTAGTATCGTTCCAAAAATGCGACACGTGTACGGTGGTGAATCAGTGTTTGCATGTGCTATTCCAAATACATGATGCCAAAAAGCAATTTAATCAAAGTCGTTTTATGTCCCTATCAAACACTCCTACTCATCCAATCCCATATCACCTCAAGATTTCTTTGTTTCATCATCTTTTTTATAGTCCATTTATTTAGATTTATCCATATTAGTTATTATTTATACTGCACACCAGTTTTTTT